>JAMZAV010010531.1:0-22502 GCA_024449915.1 Sweltsa coloradensis
CTTCCGATTGCGATGAAATTTATGGAGGCCTTCGAAATCTCTGAACTAAAACTGCCACGTATTTGAGCGCAATCGAAAAATTTCTCATGAAAATCGCAATTTTTCGATTTTTTCGATTTTTAAAAAATATCTTCGACTTAAAAAATTTCCGAAGAAATCCGATTCGAATGATTTTTTCACAGAACCTTAATTTTATGAATTAATGTATTCGTGGGAAATTTAAACGCAATCGAAATAATTATTTCTCACGAAATCGCAATTTTACGATTTTTTTAATTTCTTCTGCTTATAACCCCTACATGCTTTATCCGATTATAATGATTTTTTCACAGAAACTTAATTTTAAGAATTAATATATTCGTGTAAAATTTGTGCGCAATCGAATAATTATTTCTTATGAAAATTTCAATATTACGATTTTTTCCTTTTTTAAAATTACGATTAATTAAAAAAAGATAAGTTAATTTTTTATTTAATTTGATTTAATTTAAAAAAAATTCAACAAAGTTCTGATTTTTTCACAGAACAACAGAAAATCCGCAAAACACATGGCAGCTCAATTCACCAATTACGCTCATCCAACAACGCGGCGGGACTTAAGCGTTTTCCTAGTATTTTACATGTACATTAAGGTTATAGTGATATTGTGTCTTTTGAAAGAAAAAGTTTTTAAAGTTTGCTGGAAGGCTTCCAAATAAAGGTTAAGTAACTATAGGTACTTGACAATGATCAGCCCCTACATTGTTTACAAAAAACAAGTCTTTGGACCACTAGATATTTTAAATTCTATTGTTAAATGGAAATACCATATAAATTAAATCGACTTTGATAAAATTATTGTTTTTGTAATGGAACTTGAAAAAGAAGGCCTAATGAGATCCCACATATAACAAAAAACTTGTAAAAAAACAACCAAACCTTATACACAATCAAAAGCAATGAGATCTAAAAGGAATGCCAAGCTTATTGTACCCTCCTACATTTTCGCAATCTTAATACATAAATTCACTTTGTCCTGTGACTGTACCTTGCAATGCTTGGCAAATAAAAATTTGCACTAACTTTTACATTTTAAAACAGTAGTTGCCAAAAAAATAAATTTGCACAAACTTTTACATTTAAAACAATAGTTGCAAATAAAATTTTACCACGCTTTGCAAGGATTACAGTCACAGGGCATGTAGGAGGGTACATAAGCTTGGCATTTCTTTTAGATCTCATTGCTTTTGATTGTGTAAGGTTTGGGTGGTTTTTTTTTTTCAAATTTTTTTGGTTATATGGGGTCCTTATTACGGCAAAGCAAAAACTTGGAATTTTAGCATTCACGTTGATTTTCGGATTTTTCGCGCCCATTGTACGTTCCTCCACTTTCTTAACCACCTGAAATACAAGTGGGATAGTGGAACCACCCAGCCACTTTGTGGTAGAAACGAAAAAGGTTTGAGAAGGTGGTACAAAAGAACGCTATTTCGTTCCATCTTCTAGAAAAAGTGGAGGTTTCCGGAATTGGTGGACTCAAACGAACAGACCGAAGGTTACACCGTCCTTTCGGATGGGACGTTAAGCTGTTGGTCCCCTTGGTCTTTTCGAAAGGAGTGGCCTACGTGCCGGTACCGGGTTTCCCATCCTCCCTTCTGTTCATACTTCATCCTCATCTATCACCACTCATTGTCTCGAGCCAAATTCCATTAATATGAGACGTTAAGGCTCTTTGGTTTTGTTGTTAGCCTACCTGCTTCCAATGCAGAAGGTCCAGGGTTCGATTCCCGCCAAAGTCAGAACTTCTGATATGGACCTAAGTCCATCAGTTCTTGTATATGGTAATTTTGTAAACGGTGATTCTGGAGCCGTCATAGCAACGAAGCACAAAATAAATTCAAAGTTGTTCTGAATTGGCCTTGTTGATTCTGGCGTTGATTCGCGCGGGTGTTCGCACTGTCCATACCTCTGATTGCTATATTTCCCATCCTATTGTAAAATATCGATCTTTGGTTGGTTATCGTTAAATAAATAAATAAATAAATTGGATTTAGAGTCTACCCACTCAGTTATATAACTGATTTTCAGTGGGGGACAGTAAATCAAAGCGACTGAGCCTACCCTGTAGGCCCCAACGCAATCGACGAGTGAGCGATAACCAACCAAACCAAAGATCGATATTTTTAATAGGAAATAATAGCAATCAGTGGTATGGACAGTGCGAACACCCGCGAATCAACGCCAGAATCAACAAGGCCGATTCAGAACAACTCTGAATTTATTATGTGCTTCGTTGCAAGGACGGCTCCAAAGTCACCGTTTACAAACTCCTAAGATACAAACTGATGGACTTAAGTCCAAATCAGAAGTTAAAAAACTTCTGACTTTGACGGGAATCGAACCCTGGACCTTCTGCATTGGAAGCAGATACGCTAACAACAAGATCAACGAGTCGACTGCGTCAGAGCCTACAGGGTTGGCTTGGTCGCCTTTGATTTACTGTCCCCCCACTGAAAATCAGTTATATAACTGAGTGGGTAGACTCTAAATACAATTTATTTATTTATTTATTTATCCAATCAATCAATCAATCAAACGAGCCTACGAACATAACGCACTGAACGCACGCGCGTCCCCCTGACATGAAGCCACACAACATAACCGGGAGTGCGCACTGAACGCACGCGCGTCCTCATCACATGAAGGCTCGATGTAAAACATAACCTCAATCACGAACGTCTGGTGTGATGCCATGCCAAAGATTTTCCTTCAATATTACAGTAAATTTGTTGATGTAGATATCTTATTATGCTGTGATATTTAGAGCTAGCTAGCCCTACCACTAATTAACTTTTTTTCATACTATTTTAGATCTTTTGGAGTCGTCTATTTCCAGACTCAATTGTGAGCTGGCCTCTTTCAAGTTCTGACGATTGTGGGCCTTCTTTCTGTCAATTTACGTAAGTACCTAGTCTTAAGAGGGAATGGGACACATTTGGCAGTTGGCACATAGGCAGAAGCTGTTTGGTCGGATTGAAAAGGAATTGGATAGGCCTACTAGGCCCTAGGCCCTACACAAAGATCCAACGTAGGGGTGTAATGTTAAAAAGTAGCAATTTTAGCATGTAGGCCTATGGACAGCCCTACAGTTCGTAGATTTTTAAAACTTAGTCTTAAGTCAGTCAAAAAAATTACTAATATAGGCATTGTACAGATAGGTAGGGTACCAAATTTGCCGCTTTATTTTTCAAACTAGAAAAACAAGTCTAGGCCCGCCTAACCTAGCCTTGTTAAGCGAGCGAAGCGAGCGTTTCGTTTTGACTCTGCCGGAAAAATTAGTCACTGGTTTTGTTTTGTTTTTTTGTTTGTTTGTTTGTTTTTTTGTTTGTATGTCTCGCCATAACGTTCGAACGGAGGCTCGGATCGAGTTGAAATTTTGACCATCCGCAAGCTTCGTTCTCGATTGAATGCCATTAGTTTTGTGGCAAAATCGTTCAAAAAGTTAAAAAGTTACATTAAAGTTAATCGAAAGTTTTTTTTCAAACTAAACGGCGACAAAATCTGAGACAGCCAAATCATTTAGAATGTCCGTCCGGTCACGAATATGAGGCCTAATTTTATTTTGATCCGATAAGTAGTGTAGATGGAAATTACATTATAACAAAAGTAACGTTGCCATGGCAACGAAAAGACGCGCGAAGTTTCTAATGCACTGCCACCTAGAAGTAATCAAAATACTTTCGAGGAAGCAGTCTATTATTTGTCAACAAAGAGTAGTTTTCCCAAGGAGTCAAGGTCCTCTGTATGGCGGTGGATTTTATCCACAAAGTAAAGGTTTATACAACGGGTTTACCCAAATACCTTGGCACTAATAAATAATATTGGAAACATGGCCCTGTGGACAGCGAACGTCGCAAATTTTAAAATTTAAAAAAATGTGCAATGTGGGTCTAGCTATAGCACGTGCTCGCTTATCAACGCGTCCAACTGAGCGTTTCCTAGTTTAGCACATTCTACTGTCAATCATCTAGAGTCTATCTATAAATAACGAAAGTCTAGATCAAATAATGAACCGGATTAATTGGAAACCCCAGAGAGCTAGTAATGAATCAATTGTAGGCCTAATAACCAAGCAATGGCCTAACAAAAACAGTAGCTGTCAAAGTCGAGTTGTGTTCACCTCATAGGCTCTCCAGCAGAACCTAGACTTTGCACAGGCCTAGGCCTACTTATAATCTAACCATTTGTGTTTTTGCCTTGAGTAAAAACTTAATTAGAATAGATAAAATAGATAATAGGCCTAATCAACTTGTGAGTACGCATATAGCATTGCTGAACGATCAGAACATTGCAGGTTATGAGCAACACTCTGAAACGTCAAAACACTATGTCGTGATTGGTGGACAGTGAAACATTGCTATGACAGTTCTAAAGACAATGCATAGGTAGAGGCTCCGTGCTAGTTGGCACAAGTGTAGAGGCAGTGTTGAGAACCCCGTAAGACACGGAAGCGAGGGGTTGTGGCTAATTTTGCCTGATTTGCATATCCGGAAAAGAAGGCCAGGCCTCTTCGACAGGCAAACAATCAAGTGATCGGATGTAAAAAGTGTATTGTCCCAAAATTCGGGCAGTTTTAGTGCGCGTTATGGTGTTTTTAGAAGTAATTAGGTCGGTACAGCAAAATACGTAACAATATGCGGGTGTGACGAACATATAATCGGTTTGCTCGGATGTGTCATATAAATATCGATAAACCAAATTACTTGAAAGTTTTACAACGGCGTGTAAAATCATGAAACTACCTCGTGGCGAAATCCAGCATCATGGACGGCAACCCGGAAATATGCTGTCTCTGCACAAAATGGCCAAGTAAAGTTACTATAACTTCGTAATTAATTGTGTGAACATAATGACATCACACACGTCGTTTATAACTAGATAGCCATCGACTATTAATTGATATACTATCTTCGAGAACATCGAAACCCGAAGTAACCGTGAGTAAGGGCAGACAGCCGACGCCATTATTGAACTCTAATTATTGGTAACTCCAGTACGGTACACTAGGGAGTGGTCCAGTACATCCTCGCACGGTACTTGATCGACACTTGTTATAATTGACCTTGCAACGCGGTAAGAACTACCTCCATTAGAAACTGTTTTCAAGCATGGCATCACATTTTGGTATTCCGGAAGTGGCGGCCATATTGTCTGTTCATGAAGAACATCCGGCGACCCAAAGCCAGTGACCATTCATCCGAATCCCCCATCAATCGTCCGAACAACGGTTCCCATATTAATTTGAACCTTGCATCACATATTTGAACTCCAACTACTTGCCAAGACGAACGTGTGAACCGAGCGCCAACTCAAGGTGGTATTCGAAAACATCGCGCGCAGCAATGCTACGTACGGCATCGGGTCTACCTCGCGGCGTTCACCGGGGACTAGTGGTCTGCATCGCCGGGCAGCCATCCGTCGATCCTCGCGACACTCAGTCACTCGCGCGACTGAACTTCGAACCCAGGACTCTTGGTACCGGACTGATGGTACAACCGACGCTTCGCAACATAACTACTGATGAGTATTGATTGCAACTGCCACCTTGTTTTGGCCTATTAATATTGATTGTTAACCTTGTATGTAACTTGAGGATGGGTGATTACCCAAGGTATAATAGGAGTCAGAACCGATCGGTAGGTACTGTAGGGCTTGTTGACTGTATAACATGTATGTGTACCTTATGAGTTTCTTTGCATAATTATACTACTATTGGAAACTAAATCTATCCTTTAACATTTTTATAAGTAATTTCCTTAATTCCTAACTAAGTCAAGGTCACAAATCATTTTATTGCTCATTCTAAATTCATGCTCTTCTAGCCCTAACAAGTACCAAGTAATTCAGTCATAATTTACTGAATATAGATTTAAGTTGACCAAACTGTAACCTTGTAAGGTCACAGTTAGAAGGAGTCGAAACAACTGCTACAGAGGGAACGTGCGGAGAGTGTGTGGTGAGTGTGGTGTATGCTGACCTAACATTAGTTAGGCGGCTTTTCTTTTAATACTTCCTTGGGAAGGACAATCATTGCGATTGTTCCTGAACAAGAAAAACTTGTTCCCTGTGTAGTTAAATAGTGTTTGGTGACGTACCTGAGGAGTCAATCTTAGAGTGTTTTTGGTAGATTTTTGGCTTTAATATCGTATTTGTGTAATTTCAGAACATTTCATCCCCACTAAATTGATTGATTAGTATTTAAATTTAACATAATAGAATCTAAATTAATTGCTTGTTCCTTTTTATTGCTCTGACCATTGTAACTACTAGTGTTTCAGACGTGAGTTTAGACTGAGGCAAATTTCATTTCAAATTATAAAAGGCAAACCCCGAGATTATTTAAAAACAGTTAAGAATCAGTTTTTCTAAATTTGTATTTTTCTTTGGCGCGAATTTCAAATATTAGTTTTTGAATGTTACTAATAAACCGAGGGCTGGTAATTGTACAGCCTAGGCCTTGGCTGCCTAGCCTAGCCTACCTAGTTAGGGTGGTACTCTTGTACTTGGCGGGTCCCAACTTTTATACACTAAAGGAAAGGATTTCGGGTGCGCTCTTTTCGAAAATATCCTAGAACTAGCGCGGCGCAGGGTAACCAACGGAAAATTCGGCTAACCTAACGAAAGTAGTTTTGTAATGGAAAGGATTTCGGGTGCGTATGTTTTCATTGAAAAAAACAAGTGTTGAAAAGTTGGAACCCCCCAAGTACAAGAGTTCCGGTAGGGCCTAGTCAAGTTTCGACTTTTTAGATCTCACATTTGCGCTCAGACAAATAATGGAAAAAAGTGGGAAAAGGAAGAAATGTTCATGGTCTTCTTGGATTTAGAAAATGCATATGACAAGTGTCCCAAGAGCAAAAGCTTGGGAATGGTTAAAAGCTGCAGAAGTAGAACAGAGTCTAATAACAAGAATCCAAAGCACTTATTATGTCACAACAAAGAGCTGTGTTCAAACACCATTTGGTAGAACTACTTGGTTTGAAATAAACAGTGGACTACGACAAGGTAGTGTGATGTCACCTACATTGTTTACCATTGTTATGGATAACATACTGCGTAAAGTTGAACCCACGGAAAGTGAAACGTCTAAAACGATGATTTTTTTTTTTTTAATTAATTAATTTATTTATGAATTGGCCACATACAGCATATGCCATTTTACAGTGACCAGTATAACAACTGATGATTAACAACCATGAATGATGATGAAGAAGGGAGGAGGGAAACCTGGTACCGGCACGTAGCCTACTCCTTTCGAAAAGTACCAAAGGGACCAACGGCTTTACGTCTCATCCGAAAGGATGGTGTAACTTTGACAGTCATATAAGTTCCTCCACTAACCCGGACTGCCGAGCAGACGTCGAGGAGAACGAAGCCGTCACACAAGGTTTCGAACTCTCGTCTGCTCTAGCCAGCGGTATACGTGTGTTTCAGGGCAGAGCGTTCACCCACTCAACCCCTGACCACACCCGATGTTGCTTAACTTTGGTGTTCGAGTGAGAACCGGTCAAACGACCGCGGCTAAACCGCTGGTTAATGATGATATAGTGAGATGGGGAGATTCCATTGAAGAAGTCCAGAAGAGTGTAGATAGATGGAATGAGGAAACATTGAAGTTTAACATGAGAATAAGCATTGAAAATAGCAAAACACTAATAGTAACGAAGAAAAGTAAACAAAATCAGAAGAAGATAATACTCTGCCCCCGGAGAAGAGCTGGCCATAGCAGAAGCATTCAAATACCTTGGAAGTATACTAACAATGTTAGCTTTATCTTTAAAATTTTTTAAAAAATGTTAGCCAACAAAGGGTGCGCAGAATAGCGTACTTGGCGCTTGTGAGGCCAGTCTTGGTATATGGAGCGCCGGCCTAGCACCCGACCACGGCAACAAACATACACAAATTAGAAGTTATGCAAAACAGGGCTACAAAAATGGGATACGGATATAGGACAGAGCTTAGTACGCAAGAAAGAAGAGACAGTCTATACCTAGCATTAAAGGTTTTTTCTCAAGGTGTGACATTCTGTTCCTACATAAGGGGATGAGTAGACAAATTGATCTGGATCCTCTCGAACGTCTATCGCTCGACTACAGGATAGTTCACCTGGGGCGAGGACTTAGATAAGGAGTAATGCTCAGGCCATCTTGAGCCAACACAGGGTTACATGAAAACCCCTTTTACACCACCGTGCCTCGCGGATTTGGAACTCTCTCCCTACTAAAATTAAAAACTTGACTGGTAGTGAATTCAACAGGGCTATATGACATGTAGAACTTTAAGTAGAGTCAACATAAACCTTCTTATTATTGACTACTAGGAAAACGCTTAAGTCCCGTCGCGTTGATGGATGTGCTTTTTTGTAAGTTTTTAGTTTGCATGGGATCTATTTACTTATCAAGTGCCTTTTGAAAGCATTGTTGGTGATTGTTGTCAAGTTTCTATTGTTACTTGTAAATTGTTATAATAAACCTAAAAACTCATATTAAAACCTTTATTCTATTCTATGGATTCTGGCTAACTTTTTCAAGTTTTTCTTTCAAAAAGCAATACATCACCATTACCTTAATGTCCATGTGAAATATGAACATTGTAGCCCCACCCGTTTGCTCAGAATCGGCCCAAATGTCACGAAAATATCGCACTAAAAATTGAAAAAATCGTTAAAGTACGATATTCATGAGAAATATTTCTTCGATTGTACCCAAAAATGTGGCAAGTTTAAGTTCAGAGATTTCGAAGGTCCCCTCCAATTTTCATCAAGATCGCATATGCCGTTTACCGGGTAGAGAGCGAACAGACAGAAAAAAAAGAAAAAAAAACACCCGAGCTAAATTTTTTGGGGGGTCGGTGAAATTGAAGTCTTCGCTTTGCTCATCCAACAATTCAGAAATTAAAAAAGTCCGCCCCAACCGGGATTCAAACCACGGGTCTCCCGCATTCCAGGCAGGCGTCTTAACCACTAGACCATCGGGATTTTTTTTTATGAATTGTAGTAAATAATAACAATTACACCTACAAGAGTATTTCCTGACTAACCAAATCGAGAAATGAACCTTCTTCTTCATCCACCATACTGGCAAACCATAACTTGACAGCGTTTTACTAAAAGGTGTGGCACTGGAGAGTTTTAGGATGTGTGCTACCGCAATTCTATTATATAAATTGTAATTATGCTTATTTCTTAACTAATAGGCCTACTATCAATTGAATCATGTTTTTCTTTTATATCTGATAATTTTCATTAAATATTATTCTTATGTTGTTACTCATATCAATATAATCATTGTATTTCACTTTTATCTAACCAGTTTCATAAATTTGTTTCTTATTACTTGACTGATATCAATTTAATGTATTTTGATTAATTTTTATCTTATCATTTTCGTCAAAAGACATGCTATCTTAAATGTGAGTTTGTTAGTTTAATTTTAGTTTCATTTACGATGGATGTAGGACACAAATGTGTAAGGACTTCAGGTTCGCTTCCTACATCCACTGCATATTGTTAAACTGATACATATTATGTAATGTTTACTTATGAATAAATAATAATAATAATAATAATAATAATAATAATAATAATAATAATAATAATAATAATAATAATTTAAGGCTTTCGCGGCCCGGTAAATAATTAACACAATTAACTGGTCGGGACATTTCGCCGCGTCGATTCTGCTTTTATTGCGTTTGACGTTTCAGCCCAACTGTGTGGGCTATCCTCAGAAAACAAGAAATAAAATTAAAAACTTACAAAAATATAAGCCAAGACAAGGCTTCCCATAGAAAAACAAAATAACAACAACAAAACAAACAGTTACCATGATCAGGCTCCGCCTTCTATAAAATTGCATTACATTCTAATGAAGTCTTTTTCACAACCAGATCAACCTCACATTTGAGAATTTCTGGTGCGTATCCGATCACTCCGTCGAAATGTCGTCGGAAATGGATCAGCCCCAAGAAAGTGGAGTTCGACGGAGTGATCGGATACGCACCAGAAATTCTCAAATGTGAGGTTGATCTGGTTGTGAAAAAGACTTCTGAGCTATGCGGCCACCAATTTAAAACTGTCTAATTTTTGGTCTGTTTTTTTTGTACATTGTTATGTATATTATGTTATGTATATGTATATGTATATTGTTATGTACAAAAAAACAGACCAAAAATTAGACAGTTTTAAATTGGTGGCCGCATAGCTCAGTTGGTGAGAGCATAGCCCGGTAAGCTAAGGTCCCGGGTTCAAACCCCGGTGTAGTCACTTTTTTAATTTCTGTCTAAAGTACTAACATAACAGCGTCATAGTCGCCTACTATAAAGCCAAGGTTAAAATATATATATATGTTAGTACTTTAGACAGAAATTAAAAAAGTGACTACACCGGGGTTTGAACCCGGGACCTTAGCTTACCGGGCTATGCTCTTGCCAACTGAGCTATGCGGCCACCAATTTAAAACTGTCTAATCTAAGGTCCCAGGTTCAAACCCCGGTGTAGTCACTTTTTTAATTTCTGTCTAAAGTACTAACATAACAGCGTCATAGTCGCCTACTATAAAGCCAAGTTTAAACATATATATATTTATATATATAATATAATATAATATAATAATAATAATAATAATAATAATAATAATAATAATAATAATAATAAAAAAATAAAAAAAACAACTGTATCTTCCACCCAGTTTACATCGAGACTCAAAAGGCAGTAATACTCAACACGTGTAGAATAGTTCATAAATTTCTAAACTAAGAATGAAACTTCGAGATTCCGAGACAGCTTCCATCCTGACATGGTTTTCGTGGTTTCCCATAGTCCGAAGAGCAAATGCTAGGATGGCGACGAGAAATCGGCCACGACCGTACACAGCAGAAAGAAAACATCATCCACAAACTATATTATAAATGACTTATTTTAGTTAAGAGTTAAGACGAAGTAATAATGTAGGTATGTAGGCCTAATATAGGTACAAATGGAAGTACTTGACGTAAGTCCGTACAACATGTTAGCTCCGGTTTTGACCGAGTTTGTATGAAATACATCCAATAAAATAACTAGGAAAACGCTCAGTTGGACGCATTGTTGAGCGAGCACCGGTACGTGCAACACGACCCGAGTACGACATTCCCATAATGTTACATACCAATAAGTCTTTAAGGTCTTGACCGATTTAGCTGAAAATTTGTAAAATAGGAGAGAATGGATAAAATCCACCGCCATCTAGAGGACCTTGACATTATTTCTTTGGGAAAACTATTTTAACTCTTGATTACTTCTAGGTGGCAGTACATAGTGACCAGAATTCTTGTGCGACTTTTCGTTGCCATGGTAACGTTACTTTTGTTAAAATGTAATTTCTATCTACACTACTTATCGGATCAAAATAAAATTAACATATTCGTGACCGGACGAACATTCTAAATGATTTGGATACCTCAGATTTTGTTGCCGTTAAGTTTTTAAAAAAAACTTTAGATTAACTTTAATGTAACTTTATAACTTTTTGAACGATTTTGCCACAAAACTAATGGCATTCAATCGGGAACGAAACTTGCGGATGGTCAAAATTTCAACTCGATCCGAGCCTCCGTTCGACCGCTATCATGAGCCAAAAAAGCTGTGTGACTTTCCGTTGCCATGGTAACGGGACTTTGTTATAATGTAATTTCCATCTACACTACTTATCGGATCAAAATAAAAATAACATATTCGTGATCGGACGGACATTCTAAATGATTTGGCCACCTCAGATTTTGCCGCCGTTTAGTTTGAAAAAAAAACTTTCGATTAACTTTAATGTAACTTTTTAACTTTTTGAACGATTTTGCATACAGCAACCCGCCTAGGTGGTATGTACATGTGTGCAAAATTTCAGGTCGATCAGAGAAACGGTGCGACCTGTATCGAAGCAGTAACAGAAAAAAAAACAAAAAAAACAAGACATTCGAGCCATAAGAGTCAAGTGGAGACGCTCGCTTCGCTCGCTCAATAATAATAATAATAATAATAATAATAATAATGCTATTATACAAAATGTATTTCCTCCCAATAATATCATATGCATCAGTGACATGGACAATAGGAGGAAACGTAGACAGCATATTACAAGCAGAGAGATGAAATTTCTAAGAAGTTATGTAGCAAAAATAGACGAGGTACGGAGAAAAACAATAAGAAACAAACTAGGAGTGGAAAGTCTACAAAATAAAATAGGAAGAGAAAGACTTCGATGGTATGGGCACGTACGAAGAATGAAACAAGATAGAATCCCAAGGAGAGAATTTGAACGCACATGGGGGGAGTAAGAAAAGTTGGACGCCCAAGAAATCGATGTAGGGACCAAATAAAAAAAATAAAAAAATAAATAAAATTGAACGTTGAAGAAAGAGGGAAATCATGGGATAGAATAAATGAAGAAAGAAATGGAGAGAACTGGTAGAAATGCCTGTCATAGAAGACATCGAAGTAGATGAGGTGTTGAACCTGGTTAGCAAGCACTGAAAGTCCACAGCCCGAGAAAGTGGTAATACATCACCCCCGACCTAACATGTTGGAACTGGGTGTTTGATTATTATTATTATTATTATTATTATTATTATTATTATTATTTGTCTAATTTATTTTGTAAAATAATATTATATACATGCACCCAATACAGAAAAAGTATGTTTAGAGGTTATCAACTCAGTTACAAAACTCGTATTTGTACCGTTTGACACAAAAATTCATACGCCAACTGTTATTTTCAGAAAACTATTTTAGCTTTAGTCAAGTTGTAGCTAAAGGTGTTTAGAAACTATGTCCAGAAAACCGATTCTCAAAATTTAATTTTGAACTAGTCTTGTATATCACACTTTTGTCCAAAAATCTAAATATAATTTCCAAAAGTGAGGTTATGTCCCACCCAAAAAAATTCACAATTTTTTTTCTGTTATTTTAAAGGTCTTCTTTCATTCAGCATACTTTTCAGACATGTTTCTACGACTTCCAAATTATCGGCCAGAGGTGGTACAATAGCATTAAGTGATATTTAGTAGAGGACTTAAAATTTTAGGCAGACAGTGCTAGACATTGTCAGCTACCTGTTTATCTCACGGGCTGGTGCTCCCGATTCCAACTTTAGTCCTACTGACTTTAGTTTAATTTCTTAGTAAGTGGAAGCTTTGTTATACAAACTGATACAAATCACCACAACCAGATAAAGGGTAGGCCTACACGGGAAGAACGATACAAATCCAAAATTGGCGAAATAGAGATATAGATATTGAAATAGAGACACCTGGCAGTGTTTTTTTTTTTATACCTTTCATAATAATATATAAACAGATTGTAGGAAATGTCAATTCAATTTCATGAACAAAACTTACACTATAGATGGGGGTTCAATGTTAAAGTACAGAAGCCGGCTATCTCAGAAACATACAAATGTGAGTAGCATATTTATTCCCCTGTACACATAAGATGTATCTTTCTAGCTCAAACATTGTTTTATGTCCCTGGTATTTTCTTAAGATATATTTTTATTTCAGAATGGCTGAGGAAGATGGACAGCTGATTTTTTTGAGACAACCTGGTGTTATGGCATTTGGTGAACACCTACTACCTGAAACAAGCTTGGAATATTTGTCCGAAGACGAATCCTTCATCCAGGTGGTGTGTGGTAGAGACCACTCGATTCTTGTCTGCGAGTCAGGCAGAGTTTATTCTTTCGGTAAAAATCAGGACAACGGATGGATAAACATGGAAACTGACTCCGTCGCTGAGCCTACGCTTGTTGCTACACTCGGTGCTATAAAAGTATCCCAGGTGGCTTGTGGTTTAAAATATACAATGTTTCTAACTGATAAGGATGAGCTATATGCATGTGGATTGAATGACAAAGGTCAGCTGGGACTAGGCCACACTAACGACAGCCCCTCCCCAGTCCTGGTAAAGGGACTTCCTCCCATCAAAAAGGTAGCTGCTGGGTGGGGACACACAGTGGCTCTTAGTGACAACGGTGAAGTTTGGGTGACTGGATACAATTCATGTGGTGAATTGGGACTTGAACATACTAAAATCCAAACGTCTTTTACTCCAGTGCCCAATTTTCTAGTTACTATTATTGACATTTCCTGTGGTGGACATCATACAGCCCTTCTCTCTGCATCTCAGGTCCTCTTCATGTCTGGTTGGAACAAATATGGTCAACTTGGTTTAGATGCAGTTCAAAGTTTATCAATCTTTACACAAGTATCGGCGCCATCATCGCCTGTAGCTACAGTGTCGTGTGGTTACTACCACACTTTGGCTCTCAGAACAGATGGGTCCGTTTGGTCTTGGGGAAGTAATGTTAATGGTAAATTAGGAATTGGGAAACCAGATTGTAAACAAACATCCATCCCCACTAAAATGACTGGCCTTGAAAACCACACCATCTCGCAGGTTTTGGCTGGATGTTACAATACCGCCCTGTTGACAGAGGAAGGCGAGGTACTGCTGTGCGGCTATGGAGAACATTATCAGCTGGGTCAGGGAAATATAAATCTCAATGTCCCAACTCTACTGCCAAAGTCACCAGGACTGATTGTAAAACAATTATCATTTGCTAAGAACTATTCTCTAATGTTGGTTGTTCCAAAATCCAACACTGCACAAAGAGCCGAACTTCAATGTGTAGCAGCTACCTTGCAGGATGACAAGAAAGCACCTGGCTCAATCACCGATTGGGAGAAGACCATCATGAGATCTCTAGAGTGCCCCATCTGTTTTAAGATCATGACTGCACCCATACATCAGTGCGCCAATGGGCACAGTATATGCGATGCCTGCCGATCTCACGCCAAGATTACTGTTTGCCCCTTGTGCCAGCAAAAGTTTGGCCAAGGCAGGAATATTAGTTTGGAGAGTATTAGTTTGGAAATACAGCTACCCTGTGTAGATTGCCTGCAACGAATGCCGCCGTATGATCTAGAGATGCATGGGGAGGTTTGTCCCAATCGCAAATACAATTGTCCTCTACAGCGATCTTGCTCCTGGAGTGGCCGGACAGATACTATGCTGGCTCACGCGACCTCTGTGCACCCTAACCAGACATGGCGAGACCTACCACACCTGTTCCTTCACTCGACGTCCGATGAAACCGTTCACACGGATGTCCTGGCGGCGCACGACCAAGTCTTCACTCTGCACCGCTCATACAACAAGACATCGAGGGAGTTCAAGGCGTGCATGAGATTCATCGGTCCATTGGAGGAAAAGGACAAATTCATGTTCGAATACACTTTCATAATAAATAATATCAAAAGAATGTTCCAAAACCACATTTGTGCCGACATTGAGAGCGTTGAAGAAGCATTCCAGTCTCCTAACTGTGTAGTCATGAAGAGGAAAACCCTTGACTCGTTTATTCAACAAGGCCGTCTTTTGTGTCAGGCAGCCATCCTGAAAGTGGAAACTACTGCCTGTGACGAACAAATCAAAGCTTTGCAATTAAGTGTGTGAGCTTATCTGCATGTGCCAATACTGGTGACGATATCAAATCAATCAAGAACTTCGTAAATTGTTAAATATACACGTGGCTTATATTTGCATAAATTACGGTCAAGTTTTTCGATATCCAATGAAGTTGTAACTGTATGTTATTAAAGTTCTTAGTTTAGTGTACAGTCAAACTTTGTTAGGACATTTTTGAAGGGTCAAAGAAAAGTGGAAACGTGAAAATGCGGAAACAAAATTACATTTAAAAAAATTAGAAATTAGCATTCTTTAATATCTTGTATGTATAGTTATAGTGAGACAATCAAATACACTCAAATAGTATGGTTATTAATAGTTTAAAAGTGTGTAATTAAATGCATAACAGGTAAGATGCAAGCACTAGTCACGCGCTGCAAATACTTGACAGTGCGCATTGCAGCGTTGACACCTGTCCGCTCCTTCCCATTCTTCTGCTGCACAGCTGAAACAACCGTCACTCGATCCCCGCCGTGAGTTGCCTAGTCTCGTCTCTCTCGCACTTGCTAATGCTATCTTACTTCCCTCCCCTGCCGCTGCAAACGAGTTCAGCTCGCTTCGCTGGAACCCGAAAGGAACCCGAACAAACAACAAGCAGATTACGAGAGTTGAGTGTTTTCACTAGTGCGTGCGAGATAAAATTTGGACGAAAAGATTACTTTTCACTACAGATTAAACTTGCAAAACTTACCATTGTTGATTTAGCCAACTTTAAAGAAACTTGTTATCTTCGACTGCCGCGCTTTTTGTTGACTTTATAGAGACGATTGTTGAGTCTTGCCATCATGGTAATATCATCGTCTTCCAAGTCGAACCCAGTCATATAGTGCTGCACCTAACTTCGTCGGGGAAACCGTGAAAATGTCGTAATGAAGAACATCGTAATGAAGTTTGACAGTAATTTGAATATACCATGAACATGAGTATAACACAATTTTTAAACTAACAATAATATAGTTTTTGACATGTACTATAATCATAACTTCTTAGTTAATAAATATAAAATAATAATACTCTTATTTCAGTTTTAATAATTTATTTGATAGGCCTACTAGTATTATATGGGTTCGATACACACACGTACCCCCCTCCCTCTCCCCCATCTTATAGTGCCTGGTTCTGTGGTCAACTGCAGCTGCAGTAACTTTGGACAAAGACAGTGTCAGTAATATGTGTAATATTACAGTATATGCTTTGGCTACGCATTTAGATACACGTTATACATCAATGGTTCTACGCTATGGTTGGACGTAGGTGCAGTTGCAGAACTCAGTCCATTCTTTTTACAGGTATACTATTCAACACTAGGCAGGCACTAGGCTCTATGCAAATCTTAAGTCCGGGGACGTCACGAGCTAACGAAGCGCTATAAATAATTGACCAATGGCAAGCAAGATATCTCGATCGATTAATATGAGTTTTTGTTGACATTTCCCTTCAACAAAGATGCTACATTACTTTATTTGGTGACCCTGGGGGTCCACACGGCTAGCTAGAAGTTTGTGTGAATCAATTGTGCACTTTTATATAGAGGTCCTAATTTTTTTATGCCTGTACTTCACCCCCAAATAGTCATTTTTAGACCCGGGACCCCATTCGTCTCACCATTAATTTAGCTATGGTGGCCATCTTTAAATATGGCCCAATGTGTAATAAGACTACCACATTTTGGAGGAATCTTGGCATGTGGCACCACTTTTTCCATTAAATCGACCATGGGAAACTCAAATATGGCATCAGAATTAGAATTTTGTGAATTTCGAGGCCTTAAATTGCAAATTTTACACATTTTAAGGCAATTTTGTTACTGAATTTCACTGGTTTCTACGACAGCCCAGTTGACTGTAATAACTTGTATAGAGACCATATATTTTTTATGCGTGTACTAGACACACCAATTGTCAATTTGAGACCAGGAACCCATTCGACTCTTAATCTATAATATATATATATATATATTTTTTTTTTTTAAGACTACCACATTTCGGAAGAACCTTAACATGTGGCACCACTTTTTCCATTGAATCGACCATGGAGAACTCAAATATGGCATCAGAATTAGTATTTTGTAAATTTCGAGGCAGTAAATTGCAAATTCTACACATTTTAATTCAATTTTGTTACGAAATTTCACTGGTTTCTACGACAGCCGAGTTAACTGTAATAACGTGTATAGGGACCATATATTTTTTATGCGTGTACTAGACACCCCAATAGTCAGTTTTAGACCGGGAGCCCATTCGACTCTCAATCCATTTACTTATGGCGTCCATCTTTAAAGATGGCGTCTATAGTGTAATAAGACTACCACATTTTGACAGAATTTTTGCCAAGGAGATCTCAAATATGGCAGTAGAATTAGTATTCCGTGGATTTCCAGGCTTTAATTTTCAAATTTTACACATTTTGAGGCAATTTTGTTACAAAATTTCACTGTTCCATCTTTAAAGATGGCTGCCATAGGTAAATGGATTGGGAGACGAATGGACTACAAGTCTAAAAATGACTTATTTGGGTGTCTAGTACAAGCATAAAAATATTTTGACCTCTATACACGTTGTAACAGGCAATTCGGCTATCGTAGGAACTTGTGATAATTTGTAACAAAATTGCCATAAAATGTTTAAAATTTGAAATTTACGGCTTGAAATCCACGAAATCATAATTATACTGCCATATTTGAGTTCCCGATGGTCGATTTAATACTTAAAATGGTGCCACAGGCCAAGATTCCGTCAAAATGTGGTAGTCTTATTTACACTACAGTTAAAGATGGCTGCCATAGGTAAATGGATTGAGAGTCGAATGGGCTCCCGGTTTCAAACTGATTATTGTGGTGTCCAGTACACTCATACAAAAAATTTGATCTCTATACATGTTATTACAATCAACTCGGCTGTCGTAGAAACCAGTGAAATTTAGTAACAAAATTGCCTTAAAATGTATCAAATTTGCAATTTAAGGCCTCGAAATTCACAAAGTTCTAATTTTGATGCCATATTTGAGTTTCCCATGGTCGATTTAATGGAAAAAGTGGTGCCACATGCCAAGATTCCTCCGAAATGTGGTAGTCGCCATAGCTAAATTAATGGGACTATTTGGGGGTGAAGTACACGCATAACAAAATTTGGACCTCTATATAAAAGTGCACAATTGGGACTAATGGTGTAACATGGAAGTCGGACTATATAGTGCATTTGAGGGTACAAGCATGAAAATTGATAAAAAGGAACTTTATTACTGACTTATTGTAAACTGATATGGATCCACCGATGAATCGACCCCATTTTCTCACTGGAGGTCAAAATATAAAAATCATTGAAAAGGATTTTTTTCTGGTGATTTTTTTTCATTATTTTAGCCATATTTTATGACGCAACTATATTCTTTATGAGGAAAAAAAACAAATCGTATAATAAAATTTTATTCGGGTCAGTGAAGGTCAAAATAAGTCATTTTGTTTTTCATTTAAAATCAACCAAAATTTACTATTTCATAGTTTATTTTTAAATCAGATACGTAATATTGATTGTGGTAAGTAGCCTTTGGGGTAGAAATTTGTGGGGAAAAAAGGTAAGGAAAAATTTAAATAGTTAAATAAATACAAAGAGATTTTTTCTAGATGTTAAATTAGATGATCCAATCATAGTAAAGAAAGAGTTAATGTATAAAAAGGGTAAGAATCAAAGAAAAGGAGAGAAAAACAGTTATAAAAGTTAAAATATTCTAACAAAGTTACTTGGGGAGTTAAATTCTCTACGCTGACAGTGATACACTACCAGTGGCGTGGCGAACTACTAAGAGTGATCGGTGCCTACAATATTATAACTATACCCACCCCCTACTTTCGTGGGCAACAAGGGGGTCTGGGGGCGCGCCCCCAGTTTAGCCCGCAGGGAATTTTTTCAATTTTGGTGATCCAAGAATGGATTTGGTGCGTTTTACCGGCAATTAATATGATTTTATAGATGTTGATAGCCTCATTTTTATGTGATGAAATTTTAATGAAATGGATGAAAAAATGTTTTTTGTTGAACTCGTAAAACCAACGGTTTGTCATTCTTTTTTGTCTTCCCCAGTTTAGCCCCACAGTGAATGTTTTCAATTTTGGTGATCCTAGAATGGATTTGGTGCGTTTTACCAGCAATTTACATGATTTGATAGCCTCATTTTTATGTAATGAAATTTTAATGAAATGGCTGAAAAATACAATTTTTTTGTTGAACTCATAAAGCCAACAGTTTTTAATTCTTTTTTGTCTTCCCCAGATTAGCCCCGCGGGGATTTTTTTTTAAATTTTGGTGATCCTAGAATGGATTTGGTGCGTTTTACCAGCAATTAACATGATATGATAGCCTCATTTTTATGTAATGGAATTTTAAATGAAATGGCTGAAAATATAATTTTTTTGTTGAACTCATAAAGCCAACGGGTTTTAATTCTTTTTTGTCTTCCCCAGATTAGCCCCGCAGGGATTTTTTTAAATTTTGGTGATCCTAGAATGGGTTTGGTGCGTTTTACCAGCAATTAACATGATTTGATAGCCTCATTTTTATGTAATGGAATTTTAATGAAATGGCTGAAAATATAATTTTTTTGTTGAACTCATAAAGCCAACGGTTTATAGTTCTTTTTTTTGTCTTCCCCAGATTAGCCCCGCAGGGAATTTTTTTAATTTTGGTGTTCCTAGAATGGATTTGGTGCTTTTTACTGGCAATTAATATGATTTATTAAACGAGCGAGTGAGCGAAGCGAATGAGGATTACTATTCAAGATAAACGGCACTTATTCTGTGACTTTGTGTGTGTGTGTGCTAGTGTGTACTATAAAAATCAGCCGAATCGCTGAACACATTGCGCTTTTGTTTTAATTGTTAACTCATAAAGCCAACAGTGTGTTATTCCTTTTTGCCTCCTCGTAGCGGCATAGCCAGAATTTGGGAAAAAATACACATTGTGAAAGTAATCAATGAATAATTTAATACCTACAAGAGGAATCCGGGGGCCTTCCCATTTGAAAAAAAAATTGTATGTCCTAGACCGTTAGATAATCTGTGCGTTTTGGAAAACTATTTTGTTATTTTTTTTGTTTTCTCCGTTTATTGGCAGAGCCATTATTTGGGATTTAGGAAAACTACTTAAACGCATAATAATGAAAATAAGGGGCTCCGTGGGCGTTCCCCTGGAAAAATGTATGTTCAAAGTAATTTGGTACAAATCTGTGTGTTTTAAAGAAACACTTTGTTTAACAAATATTTAAAGAGAAAATTTACGCTTTTATTCTTTTACGGACACACGTGCTGTCGCAATCTCATTGAAATCAATGAATGAATACTCTTTTATATAGAATTTGTACTGGAAATACTTCAAATCAAATAGGGTCAAGAATGTTCTTCTTATTGCATTCACGACGTCGATAATCCTGCTTTATAAGACGGTAACTAAAATTTAAAACAGATAACTCGAAAATGTTCCTGACTTCCTCCATGCCACCAGCTGTTTATTTACTTAAACTCCCCAAATCAATCTATTCAATCAAATATAAGCGAGCTTGTCTATTCATTTTGCAGAATTGTTGAATTGCTACCTGTTATTAGTTTAGTTGGAACTACTGGATGAATATCCATCATGCATGTTGTCTGCACTTTTACTTAATCATGATTCATGACAAACTTTTATTATTATTATTATTATTATTATTTATTTTCCACTAATAGGCTTAGTAGGAAGGTTGGCAGAAAAGGGCAGTATGCCCCAAGCACAAGGTGTCTGCCTGTAAGGTAAGTAAGAGCTGTAGCCATACAATTCAGTAGGATGTGATTTTAACAATTAAAATAGTCATATAAAGTATATAAAATATTATGTTTCAATAAAAGTAATGAGTGGGTGGGTTCCTGCGGGACCACCCACCCACCCCTTTTGGTATCGGTACCTGGGCTCCGATTTGGTATGTTCGCCACGCCACTGTACACTACTAACTGCTACAGTTCTCTGTATATTCTTCAATTAATTAAGTTACCATACCTGATATTATTTAAGAATTAAAAATACAGTAGTTATCAAATTTTGTCTGTGTTTTATGTATATTTATTCTTTGTATATTCTATTCTTCAAGAAACCCAGCATCTACCATCATTTTTCGAAGGTAAGCTGTTGGATCCTATCTCACACCAATATACTCCAGCAGATTGCATTCTTTCTAACCAACGTTATCAAATTTAAAGTGAAAATGTACAATACTGCCTGTATGTAATATAAAATTCAAACTAACTTCTAGATCTTCTCTACCCCTGTCCATACAGGATATGGTTAAGCGAGCGTTTCCATTTGACTCTGCCGGAAAAAATAGTCACTGGTTTTGTTTTTTTTGTATGTCTCGCCATAATGTTCGAACGGAGGCTCGGATCGAGTTGAAATTTTTACCATCCGCAAGCTTCGTTCTCGATTGAATGCCATTAGTTTTGTGGCAAAATCGTTAAAAAATTCAAAAAGTCACATTAAAGTTAATCGAAAGTTTCTTTTTCAAACTAAACGGCGACAAAATCTGAGATGGCCAAATCATTTAGAATGTCCGTCCGGTCACGAATATGTTAATTTTATTTTGATCCGATAAGAAGTGTAGATGGAAATTACATTATAACAAAAGTAACGTTACCATGGCAACGCCAAGTCGCACGAGGTGCACTATGCACTGCCACCTAGAAGTAATCAAAATACTATCGAGGAAGCAGTGTATTATTTGTTATTACCAAAGAGTTAAAATAGTTTTCCCAAGAAAATGATGTCAAGGTCCTCTAGATGGCGGTGGATTTTATCCACAAAGTAAAAATTTACCCTCGGGTTTACCCAAATACCTTGCCAATAATAAATAATATTGGAAACATGGCCCCGTGACACGAACGTCGCAATTTTAAAATTTAAAAAAATATGCATGTGGGTCTAGCTATAACACTCGTACAACGCTCCAA
>JAMZAV010010532.1:0-20841 GCA_024449915.1 Sweltsa coloradensis
ATACAAGGTGTATGTAGGTTAATCACCAATTCTGTTGTTGTATTTTTCTGCATAAAATTGTGTCTTTGTGCTTTAGAATTCCTCGAAATGTTTTTTTCAATTTTTCTCTAGAGCCTTGTACATCTGAATTGGAGTGCTTTTGAGAGTGCGGTGTACATGTCTGTCTCGTGAACATTCTTAACTGAAACCAACTTTAACACTGTGCAAACATAGACCTTTGACAACAAATATTTCGTTGTGTAGACTTTAGTCGCTGGAGTCATATTACACATAGAAAGTTACACATTGTCGTGAAAATTCAATGGTAATTACATGACCAAGGAAATTACGTGCTCTTCCAGAAGCTTTGTTTGTTTTCCATCTTCTGTGCTGTAACACTCTGTATGACATAATTTAAGATTGAAGTTTCCCCCATTGAAAATCGGTTATCTTAACTTAATATATTTTTATAATTGACTATAAAATACGAATTTATTTTTTTATTTATTACCAAAAGATTCCAAAGTCGTTGTTAGACGAGTAAACGAGCCATGTGTTGAGTACCAGGTAACATTTGCATTAATTTGACTGATATATTTTAAAATGGAAGGATTTTTAGCTAAGTTTGTTTAGGGGCGTATAAGGGCGTGTTATAACCTGATAATGCGCCACTCCAGCCTAGGGGATGTGGGGAGGAAAATCCCATGCTGGTCAGAACCATGGTGCTACGTGTACGGTGAGGAAAGGGGGGTGGGGGTGTTCTCACGTCGTAGTCGTCATCGTTTTTGTCATCGTTTGAATAGCCATGGTCGTCGTCAGAGATTGTCGTCTTTATTGATGGCGGGACGTCAAGGGAAGGAAGAGAGGTTCTCGACGACGACCGCCAGAGGTCGCCGATAGTTTTGAGGAGTAAAACTTAAACTTAACTTCAACATTATATTTTCGTTGTTAAGGTTGCTCAGGAGTCCATATCGGCGCGATGCAGTGTCCCCGCAGTTCAGTTGGAACTCTGCCCACAACTGTCATTTGTCTGTACATATATTTACAAATCTACTCACGATGAAATTTACTAGAACTTGTGTGATGTCGATTTAAAAAAAAAAAAAATATAGAAAAAAATGCGAACCAAGAAAATATTTTGAAAATTTACCGTCACTTTTGAGCTTTATAAAAAAATTACAAAATTGAAAATGAAAAACGTTCATCACACAAGTACAAATTTCAACATTTTATCTTCAAAGTAAAATATAAATTATCAAAATCAGCATGTTTTGCTGCTATTATTTGTCATTTTCACGCCCAACAAGTGGCGCACACTGGCGATACACCCCATTTAGTGGGGGAAAGTTTTTTATGTTCAAAAATAAACAATTTGATGACAAGAGTTAATTTGAAATAGTGCAAAACAACACATTGCTTGAAAAAATGAAATATATAATGTAAGAAACGTTATAAATAGAAATCTTTGGGGACTTTCCACGTTATTAATATCAAATTTTAAAATGTGAATTTCACTTCTTTACAAAAAGTCTTTATCAAACTAAAATTAAAAAAAACCACAACAGAATAATCCTTTTTTAAAAAAAGATAATTATGACAGGGGGAAAGCCCAAGATTTGTATTTATAACCACACAATGCATAATACGTGTTTGTTAGAGAATACGGTAACAGTAGGCCTACGACATTGAGCTATGTTTGCAAGGTTTGGCTTCACAACATTGTAATATTAATTTTTGTTAAGATGAGCCCAATGAGAACACGTACAACGTAACTGGCATAATCATTTTAGGTCATACGATATTATATTCGATGGAAAGCACAATGCTAAAATATGGTAGTGTGGTTTACTACGGTCATCTGTTCATTGGATCTCGCCTCACGTATGATGTGAAAATATAGTAGTTTCTTTAAAAAATGTAACGCGTTTTGGTTTGGGTACAAAAACCCAAATTATAACTTTTCAAAGATTTTTAATTGAAAATGCCTGTTTTGGCTCCCCCGGCCCGGTCTTTTTTGGTTCTGTTTCTTTTCGAGGTCAGTTGGATACCACTCAAAAGAACTCGTTTTGTTTTTATGGCAAGGAAACTGTGGGGTTTTTCTGATGAATTATATGTAGTGTTAAATTGTAACATGTGATGTTATTTATTGTAAATTTTTCAGTAAGATATAGAAATTGTATCAACTTAGGATAAACCCCAGTCTTCCGCTGTCTGGGCTGATGCTCCAACCAACTGAGTATTGGAGATGGCGTCATTAATTTGATCTACTAGGATCTTTAATTTTTATTATTTGTGTGGTAGTACCAAAAAAATATTTTGAAAAAACATCATAAAAACTTTCCGTACACGTAAAACCCGTATTGCTTGGGCTACCCACGCCCAATTTTGTGCTTTTTTTTGTGCACGGGGATCGCTCGTATTTAAACACTCAATGAAAAAACGCTTAAATCACTAACAGCCCCCCCCTCCCAAACCCCCCAACACCGAACCATCGCCCCTACCGCCGACAAGCAAAATCTCGCAAAAAAAAATACATTCTCTTATCGTGCGTTTTTATCACTCCCTACGACGTGAGTAAATGACAAATCTTTACTTACTTTTTTACGTATTTTTCTATCACACACGAATTATTATTTCTTTATATACTGTAAATAATTGTGCCATTCAATATACATAACAAATTCTGTAACAACATACATAACAAGAACATAACAAACTCTGTCCGTTCTGTAGTTTTGCACACATCATTAGAATACATTACCTATCTATCTAGTTTCCAGAAGAAACAGACAATGACAAAGTAATTTTTTGGGGAAAAATTAACTGCTCTCTCGAAACTATTGCAATGGTGTTCCACTCCACTATGTCAGGGGCTGGTTGTGCATTTAGACGTAAGCGTGCGACTCTGATTCGGGAGGTCTCGGCTTCAAATCCCGTAGAGACCGACAATCCTGACTGAAGGTTTTTTTCCTCAGTCCTCTTCTACAACCCTCGGACTTCCCTTCACAAGACAACATACCTAGTTAGACACCTGAAGAGGGGAAATTTAATTTCACCTGGAAGGCTCCCCCAAAAAAATTTTTTAAACAATTTTTAAACGATTCCTGTATATACGAGTTTTTCCGAGGGACTTGTTCGAGCCCTTATCACTAATGTACATTTGTAGCTTTTTTTTTAAATTTTTCCATTTCCTCCAGGGGTGAAAAAACTTTTGGCATTTACCACATGACCTTGTGGGGGTTAAAAAAAAGTATTTCTTACAAGAACAGTGTATGTCCAATAATTTCATTTTAATAATCACTCTACCTGTTCTACTAGTTTCATATTTACAACCTTGTGGGTGTTATTAATTTTTAAATAATGTCGTGTATTTTAATGCTACTTATTTGCTTTCAAACTTTTGGAAATATATAAGCTACATGATTGTCATTCTTCACAAGTAGTTCATTCGGATAATATTCAATGCTAAACTCTAAACAATAATATACATAAAAAACGAGCCCCGAAAAAGAAAATTTTTTCTCATATATTCGAGCAAAAGATTTCGTATGGAGATCTAGAATAATATGAAGATCTTTCGCAGTCCAGGCGGACGGTGCAGCATTGTAGACAAGTAGTGGTTGATTGCGACAATCATGCTTGGATGACTGATAATGTAATGTTTATTTTTACTTGGCAATAATTAATAGCTTAACATAGGAACATGTTTAATTTTTGGTAGTACAATACAATCTTCACATACTTTGTTGGCTCAAACCCACGCGGATACAAAAAACTTTTAAAAATACATCCAAACTACACACTCAAAAGCATTGTGATCTCAAAGGGCCAAGCTTCTGAATCTACTTCTGTTGCTCACTATAAAAACATAACTTCACTTTGCCCCGTTACTGCATCGTTGCACAATTTTTTTGCAACTACTTTTTTAATAATATATTATTGCGTGCAAATTCATAATGCCAAACTATGCATCGGTGCTCTCACTAGGCAAAGTGACCATGTATTTATAGTGTAGAAGTGTAGATTCTATGTAGAAGCAAATAAAAGTATCACAACACCCTCCCAACACTTGGATTTTACTTACAACATATCAAAATGATCATCATATAAAATTAATAATATTAATAACTATATATTATTATAACCTATATTATATTCATAGCATTATAAGTTTTCATGCATATAAGATTATTGTTTAGTTTCTATAGTTACATTCATAATAAGCCTATAAAAGGCTTACATAAAAAAAAACTTGTATTCAATCACTTTTAGGTAACTTTTTCATATTTGTCTTTCAATTTGCACCACATCACTATTACTTGCATGTAAAATTTGCACGTTGTAGACCCACCCGTCTGGTCAGAATCGCTGGAGAATAATTGAAAGTGACGAATTAATGTTATTTTAGTAACTTAGTAATAGTAGCCCGTGTGTTAGCACACCGCTGCTTGGCTGCGACGCCCTGAGGGGCACCTATATAGCATCCGAAAAGTATTTTTAGCGAGTTTTAACACATTTTTTTAACCAGAAATAATGTTAAAACCCCAACCAAATTTGGCATGTGTTGTCAGGTACATCCCCTGGATTGTGAGAGTTTAATATCACGTATTACGTATCTTGACGGCTGGGTGATACTTCAAAAACTCCCCAACTCTGCTGTAGCTGTATGAGGCGCCCGAGTTATGTACTAGGGCGCCATGGCTTGGCTGCGGCTCCCTCACGATAGCACAAATTAATGTATGTGCCAAACAACGGTCAATCGGTCATTACAAGTTTTCTGCCTAATTTACCCCCACCAATGCATGTTCATATCTACAACTTTGCATTGTTTTAGTTTGTCCACGTCCTGAACATCCTGTGCGTGGCTTGTCCGTAGTTTCGATTAATTTGATTCATTGTTAATGAGGTCGAGTGGTACTACTATAGTAGCCGTAGCCTAAACATCGCAAATGTCGTACTTTTATTTCTTTGTGTCCATATCTACTTTAGGTGTCGTCTGTCGGGACAACTGCGGGGGGGGGGGGGGGAAGGGCAATTACTCCATGACCCGACCCATTGAAGGTGCGTAACGAGCGAAGACTAAATTTGACTAACTGAAAAAGAAAGGTCAACTGTTATTTTTGTCCGTATTTGTTTGTTTTCTTTTTAACATTCGTACTCCGATCGAGATGAATCGTGGTGAATTCTAAGCGGGCGAATTTCTACGACAATTGCTGCCAATGTACATTATTAATCTGTGTGGAAGATATCAGGGTTCGAGATGAGTTCATATCTTCAAATAATTTAATTATACAGGGAGACCAAGCTAGAATTTAGATTATTATATATATATATATATAAAATATATATATATATATATATATTATATATATATGTTTTGTTTTGTTATAGCTTTCGTGATCCATGGTTAATGTTTTAAGTATCTTTACGGTAAATAATCACGCACAGTATTATAGAAAATAATTTTAATCCAACGTTTCAGAAAAACTATGTTTCCATTTTCAAGGGGAAGGGTAAAACAAAAATTCAATAAAACAACAACAGCATTATACATTATATGTATGTACGACCGAAGGGGCCCAAAAACTACTGGCTATTGAAAACATCAAGACGGTCTTTTCGACAAGATAGAACCTTGGGCGAAAATGATTGGTAGCCACAAAGACAAGATTCATTTGGGGGTTGGGGCGTTCCACGAGATTCCGTGTGGAGACTGTTCGCAGACATATGTTGGGACAAACTGGTCGAAATATGTCGATGCGTCTACAGGAACACAAACTCGCCGTCAACAAGAGGGAAACAACATCTGCTTTGGCACAACATGTCAAGAAGGAGGGTCAATTCCATTGATTTGACGGAATGAGGCCTCTTGCCATGGTAAGCCATCTATCTAGTTTGAATCGGTCAGGAGGGCAGTGGAAATTGAGAAGCGCCCACTCAATCTTAATTTAACAAACGAGACGATGGCAAGCGTTTTGCCCCAAACGTGGAAGCCTGCTTTTGATTGAGAGGTTAGTCAAAGAAAGCGGTATAGCCGGCCCGGGGAGTTGCCTGCAGTTCTAGACGAACGTGGGACGTTGGGTCCGTCCGGACCGGACGGGACCCAACCATCTTGTCCCAGAAATTTGGAATCCAGCAGAATGACTAGAAGTCATACTGCAGCTCTTGACTGAGACTGAGCCGCCCGTGGTACCAAGAAAAAATGAAGACAGCGATAGGCATGCTAGAATGGTCACAAGAAGTTCACACTCCACAATGCAACCAAGTGATTTGATTTTAGGTTCACTGCAATTGGATCTTTGTAATTTTCTATGTTTGCAAGGTAGTGTGTTTTTTGTTTCTATTTGTTTATTTTTTTATAATGCTGTTGTTGTTTTATTGAATTTTTGTTTTACCCTTTCCCCCTTGAAAATGGAAACAATAGTTTTTCTGAAACGTTGGGATTAAAAGTTATTTTCTATAATACTGTGCGTGATTATTTACCGTAAAGATATTTAAAACATATATATTTTTTTATATATAATGCAGACATTGTATTTTCGGGTAGTCCGTGTGGTTTAATTTTATTAGTTCCAACGTTTCGGTCAGTTCTCCCTGTCCATCTTCAAGGAAATCAAAACTTAAAACAATATTAAAAACAAACAAAACCTTACTTCATAACATACACTGCAACTGGATACATAGACAAAGCAAAACAAAAAAGCTTAACGTTGGAACTAATAAAATAAAACCACAGGGACTACCCGAAAATACAACGTCTGCATATTCAATCCGTGAAAGTCTGCCGATATATATAATATATATATTATGTTTTTGGATATTTTCGGGGCCCGATATGAATTAATGAACTAGGTTTTTCGGTTATAATGCCACGTTATTTCACTTAGGCCAACGTTTCGATGAAAATTTCACTCATCTTTTTCAGGGCCAATACAAATTAATAAATAAAAAAAGAAAACTACATTACATTGATAAATTCAGAACAAAACTGGGAAACAAAAACAACAAAATATAAACAATAGAAATCACTGCACATATGGCAATTAAAACAACTCAAGATCACTGCAAGCTTGCCCGTTGAAAGAAAGAAAAAGTGGCATTATAACCGAAAAACCTAGTTCATTAATATATATATATATATAATAAAATAATATATATATATAATATATATATATATATATATAAGAGAGAGAGAGAGAAAAGAGAGGAGAGAAGAGGAAGAGAGAGAGAGGATTTCACCTAGTATGTTTTTGTCAGTTAGATGGTTTGTTAAAACACTCAAGAAAATAAACGAATAAAAAAATAATAAAAAATAATAAAACATAATATAATCTGTAACGTAATCTAGGAAAAGAATTTAAATTAATTTGAGGAGTATTCTATAGTCGCTGAAGTTGGCCCCAACCTACTGCCCTGCGAGTGAGTGCACGCGCTATTGTGTTGATTATTGCAGCTGAACGGTTATTTTATTTTATTTTTCATCCTTGCCATTACATTCAACAACAACAACAAGAAACGGCGTCGACGCTAGCAAATATTTAAAAACATCTAAAACACTTAAAATCCACGATGAAATTAATGTCGTGCCGCGAAGAGAACACAAAACAAACACGGCAGTTGGTAAAATCAATATCAAATTGAGCACGAATGCTAATAAAAAAACTTACCTACGATAGCTATACCTAATTGCAAAGAATTATAGAATATTTAATTGCGAATACAAAGCAAACAAAATTGTTCAAATGCAGTTTACAACTGGTTTCTCATGTGGTCTTTTTGGATGAGCGAAGCGAAGACTTCAATTTGACTTTGTGTTTTTTTGTTTTTTTTCACTTACGTTACCCCAAGAAAAATAGCTCGGGTGTTTTGTTTTTGTTGTTTTTTTTGTCTGTTTGTTCGCTCTCTACCGGGCAAACGGCATATTATGCGATCTTGATGAAAATTGGAAGGGACCTTCGAAATCTCTGAACTTAGACCTGCCACGTTTTTGGGTATAATCGATCAAATATTTCTTATGATTATCGTACTTTTACGATTTTTTTTCATTTTTTTAATGAGATATTTTCGTGATATTTGGCAAACGGCTTCTCCGATATTGATGAAAATTTATGGGAACATTTAAAATCACTGAAATTATATACGTTATGATTTTAAAGACATTTGAAACAATATTTTTTTTATAGAAATCGTACTTTTACGATTTTTCCCGTTTTTTTTATACGATACTTTCGTGATATTTGGGCCGATTCTGACCCAAACGGGTGGGGCTACAACGTTCATAACTTACATTGACACATAGATTATGGTTATGTAGTGCCTCTTGACAGATAAAGTTGAAAAAGTTGGGTCAAAATTCATAGAAATAAAGGTTTTAATATAAGCCATTCACAGGTGTATAATGAACAAGTAATATCAAGTTACTATAGAAAAAGTAATGAGATTCCACATAAAAACGTATAATCATTGGACAAAAATATTTCAATAAAAAGCTCATCCATCAACGCGACTGGAAAAAGCGTTCGCGAAGCGGGCCTAGTAACAACGTATTTTTGGATGAGCGTAGCGAGCGAAGCGAAGATTCCATTTCACTACACTGGAGAAAAAAATCCGGATTTTTTTTTCCTTTTTTTTTCTTTTTGTATTTTTGGCTGATTTTTAACACGATTCTGGCTAAACCGATACTCCAATTGCGATGAAATTTTGTGGAGGCCTTTGAAATCTCTGAACTTAGAACTGCCACGTTTTTGAACGCAATCAAAACATTATTTTTCATAATAATTGCAATTTTGAGATTTTTTTAATTTTTCAATTTTCTTCGACTTATAACACCTACATGCTTTATTCGATTGTAATATTTTTTTTAAAGAACCTTAATTTTGTGAAGTTGAATATTCGTGTGAAATTTAAGAGTAATCAAATAATTATTTGTTATGAAAGTAGCAAATTTACGCTTTTTTCGTTCAATTACGCTCATCCAACAACGCGCCTGAAAAAGCGTTTGCGAAGCTTCCTAGTACATAATATGCCGGTACGGCCTTACCGATACCGGGTACCTATTATGGACGTGAGTACGAATCCACTTAGTTTTTAGTAAGGAAGTTTTATAAATATCTCTTCATATTGCCATTTTGGGTTTTCTTGATAATTTACTTGAAGTTTTTTACCTATAATATATTGAGTGTGAAAAAAATATATATGCTTTGATGTAATTGCCACCCTACCCTTTTATATCTAACACCCTTGTTCTAACTCGTTTGACGAGTGAGCTCCAGTGTGAACGATCTGGACTATACTAACTGAGCCGCGCGCTTTCGGAGCTTCTTTAGTACGTTGTGTAGTCACAGCAACGAGGTATAGTATAGTTTACTATACTTTTACCTCATTCAGTCACAGCCGTACTAGCGTTGATTGTTCACTCAACGGTACTAGGCAACTGCGACCTGTATTGCATGGACGGCTCATTTTCGAAAATTTTGAGCGGCACTTTCCAGGGCCTCTCTCAAGCTTCTCTTTCCACCGACGTAGGCCAATATTCCCAGGTCCTGTCCCACACCGAGGCAAGTCTAATGTAAGAGATTTCGAAGAGTCCCTGGAAACTTTATGGAGATCAAAACATCCGTTTGGCAAATAATAAAAACTAAAGCAAGTATTTTTTTTCTTTTTAACTTCATATATCTTTTAAACAGTTGTTTGATGAACCATATTCTAATTAAATGAACACTTTTAATTCGGATGAGCGTAGCGAGTGAAGCGAATATTCCATTCTACTACACAGGAGAAAAAAAATCTGGATTTTTTTCTTCTTTTTTCCTTGTATTTTTGGCTATTTGTTAACACGATTCAGGCTAAACCGATACTCCAATTGCGATTAAATTTTGTGGAGGCCTTCAAAATCTCTGAACTCCTCGTTTTTGAGCGCAATCTAAAAATTATTTCTTATGAAAATCTCAATTTTACGATTTTTTCGATTTTTTTTTTCTTCGACTTATAACACCTACATGCTTTATCCGATTGTAATGATTTTTTCACAGAACCTTAATTTTATGAATTAATATATTCGTGTGAAATTTGAGCGTCATCGAATAATTATTTCTTATCATTATCATTATTTATTAGGGTTTCTTTAAAGTAGTTAGTACATACATTTTAATAAAGTTACTTGTTATGATACACTCCTACTTGATGCCCTTATAATAATTAAGATAATCTATTTAATTTGAATATAACAATAATTAATCCAATAAACGTTAATACTAATCCATATCTAATTAAATCTATTGCCAAGTTAGTAATATGATTTTATATACATTTTATCTTTGTACACATACGTCTGATCATAAGGTTACAATACTAATCCAATAGAAGTGTGCTATCGGATTTGCCTCGGGTTTCCTAAAAGAACGTTTTAAAATTCACAAATAATATTTTTTAGCATGTATTTGAACTTAATTGGAGAGTATTCAGTTTTCAAGCTAGTTGGTAAGGAATTCCACCTCTGTGTTGATATATACCCGAAAGACCTTTTCCCCCTAGTTTCCTTATTCACTTTCGGCACTACTTTGTTGTTCGCTACAGAGCGAAGACCTCTATTATATCGGGCTTTCTGAAACAAGGCTGGATATCGTCAGGTTGGTTTCTCGTGAAATGCTTTGTAAATTCTAGTTAGGACTAAGAAGCCTGGATTCGAAAGAAGGTATGTTGTTGTCCGCCCGCGTTTTTATTAATTTATTTTTGTTACTAATGATACGCAATGCCCTATTTTGGGTTAGCTCTAATTTCCGTAAGTTATACTTCGTCGTTACTCCTGTTATAGTAGGGCAATATTCAAGAATTGGTCTCACAAAACTGGTGTAAAACGTCACACTTTCTTTTTCTGTAAGGAAATATCTCAGTCTTTTGAATAGTCTTTTATAGCATTTTGATATTGTACTTGAAATATGTTTATTAAGATTGAGGTTCCTACCTAATAATACGCCCAAATATTTCATTGTGTATCAAGTTTTAATAGCCTCATTGTCTAATGTCACTTCGGTTGGAGCAAGTTCATTACCTAAAAACATAACCTGAGTTTTACTTTCGTTGATCTTTAGCCTATTAGAGTCGTACCAATTGCTTGCTTGCGTATATTTAGTACTGATTTCTTCCATGACACTATCGTAGCTATCTCCTGTGCAGATAAGAAGAAAATCGTCTACATACATTACGGATTTACAATTGACATGTAGTGGTAGATCATTAACAAACATGTTAAAGAACACTAGGCCCGTAACAGTTTCTTGGGTACCCCGCCCTGAGGATTGAGTTTAGACGATAGTTGCCCATTAACTCTCGTCTGTACAGTTCGCCCTGTTACAAAACTACACACCCAGTCAAGAGAGTTCTTCGAAAATTTAAATAAAGTTTTAAATTTCCTAAAAAGAATTTCGTGTGAGATGCAATCAAACGCTTTACTTATATTAGTCACTCAACGCTTAAATCTACTGAAACTAGTGCAATCTTCGGAGGTACTTTTTTGTCCAGCTGCATCAACCACTCATTCGTTGAGTCATAAGTTTTTCTGTTGAGCTACCGGCAATAAATCCATATTGATTATTCGACATGAGATTATTGTTTCTTAGATAGGTAGTCTTGTAGTTGCCTGTTTATAAGACGTTCTAGCGTTCTTGCTGGTATACTCGTAACACACACTGGTCTGTAATTAGTGCTTATTTGTCGATCTCCTGTCTTATATAATGGTGTGATTATTCCTTCTTTCCAAACGCTTGGAACTATTCCTGTTTGTATGCTCTTATCGAAATCGAAATCGAAATTGTACGCTTTTTTTGTTTTTAAACAATTGAGGCATGTAATTAGAAAAGGCTGTAAGTGCCTCGAATGGAAAAAATCACTTTTTTCACGGAAACGAATGAAAATGCCATTGCCAATAACATAGGAATGGATGTATGTGCTTTTGTATACTAAATTAGTCCACAGAGTGGTGGGAAGGTAGCACCACCTACCAAGATGCATCGAGCCGAACCTGGGGAAGGATCTAAGTGCCAGCGCCATGTTAATGTGTTGTGTGTTCTATGCAGTTACAGCGTTTATGCTAACCTTGGACTTTTACCCTTTTGTAAAACACTAGGTGGGACTTACATCATTCTTTAGGTTATTGATGAGATGACTTCCACCTTTATCCATGCATCTTTTATCCCGTTTAAAGAAATTTCAAATTAATAAAACAATATTATGCAAAATATTAAAATGCAATTTGATGCTTTTTTTCCGATGTTGAAGAATAAATTTAGCATTTATTAACACATATATTTGATTTCTGAACATTTTGGTTCGCGGCACTTACGGCCTTTTCCATTTACGTGCCTAAATTACGCTCATCCAACAACGCGCCTGAAAAAGCGTTTGCGAAGCGTCCTAGTTAATTTATGTGATCCAACTTTTCAAAGAGAATAATTCCTCTGATAGCTGAAAGGCTGTCCTTCATTCCAATCTCGAAACGAAGAGAAGTGTATTTATATATTTTATTTTGTTATTATTCAATTATAATCGGTACTGTACACATAATACAATCACTAGTAATATCATAATTAGTATAACTCATTAACCCATTGTTGTAAATAATTAATGTTATTAATGTTGGACAGTATAGGTGGAACCAGATAAGCTGTCGCTCGCCGAGGGATCGCAGCACTGTCGTCCACGCACTATGGCCACATAATCCTGTCAAATAAGAATTTTTGGAGGAAAAAATTGCGATGTCGCTGAATTTTTACAGAGACCTTCCTTTAAGGATACTTATCAACATACTAAAACTCCCCTACAATCGGACTAGAGCTTCGGCCCCATGTTGGAAAATGGCGGCCAAAACGTGTTTGTTATCGAATATCTCCAAATTAGTTTGAGATAGACAAAATATCTCAATGGCAAAAATATTTCCCATTTAATTTCCCTACAAAACAGGTGTCTTCTATTATTTTGGTAGGGGCAAAGGTTACGTCACAAAATCGTGGTTTATATGTTGCTTATTGGAGTACCATCTAATTTCCAAATTTTCACGCCCAGCATCAAACAATTCCCGGTAAATCCGTAAGAAATCGATTCAAATACAAATGGACTTTTGTACGGAGCTCATGAAAGCTTCCATTAGTATTTTGAAAAATCAGTTCTGCGAAATTGGATTTTGCATTTACCCGGAATTTGGGTTTTTCCATTGTTGGCATTTCCAAAAAATTGCCGTATTTTACTGTCCATTATTAAGCACTAAATAGCATTGGAGGAAAAATTCTTTCTACTCACATAGAAATTACTTGAATAATGATCCGATTGCAACCAAAGTTTAAATCCAATATGGATGCTAATTCCTAATATTCACAATATGAATACTGTTTTCGTGCTGTTTTTACACTCTTTTTGTTACATAATTCACTTTGATGTTGTGGATATTAGGAATTAAAAGCCATATTGGATTTAAACTTTGGTTGTAATCGGATCATAATTTGAGTCATTTCAATGTGCGTAGGAAGAATTTTTCCTCCAATGCTATTTAGTGCTTAATAATGGACAGTCAAAAAGGGCATTTTTGAGGAATTGCCAACAATAGAAAAAAATCAAGTTCCGGGTAAATGCAAAATTCGATTTCGCAGACCTGATTTTTTAAAATACTAATGGAAGCTTTCATGAACCCCGTACAAAAGTCCTTTTGTATTTAAATCGATTTCTTATGGATTCACCGGGCATTGTTTGATGCTGGGCGTGAAAATTTGGAAATAAGCTGGTACTCCAATGAGCAACATATAAACCACGATTTTGTGACGTAACCTTTGCCCCTACCAAAACTATAGAAGGCACCTTTTTTGTAGGGAATTAAATGGGAAATATTTTTGCCATTGAGGTATTTTGTCTATCTCAAACCAATTTGGAGATATTCGATAACAAACACCTTTTGGCCGCCATTTTCCAATATGGCGGCCGAAGCTCCAGTCCGAGTGTAGGGGAGTTTTAGTATGATAATGAGTATTATATAAGGAAGGTCTCTGCAAAAATTCAGCGACATCGCAATTTTTTCCACCAAACGTCAATATACGATCTTATTTGACAGGATTAACAGGATCGGCAAAAAGTAAATAAAATAACGGTCTCTAAAACTGCTTTCGGAGAAAAACACGACTATTTTAAAGCCAAGGCCTGCCCAATATATCCTAAAAAGAAAGTATTTATGAAGTGTACGAATAAAATCAAGACATTTTGATGCTCCTAAACATTGACATCACATCTGGCGAGGTTGGCATTATAAACAGCTAAAACTTTGGACACACCATTACCAACAAGGCAAAAAACACTTTCGAAATCGTGATTACTTAAAATCATTATTTCGCTAAAATACTGACTCTGTGGGACGAACTACTTTATTCACAGCTTATAAAATGTTGATTTATGTGATAACATATCACGATAACATGACCAAATACGGTAGGCCCTACCAAATGCCCATTGTGTGTAAATTGTCAACGTTGGCGTCCGTGCTCTCGCTTGACCTTGACGTGCGACAGCTTATCTGGTCCCACCTATAGACAGGACATTACAGATTCCATACTTCGCGCGGATTCAAGTCTACCTGCACCTACCGATTGAGCCACCGCGGCGGGTTGGCCACGCCAAGAAGTACATGCTGCTCTCTTGTAGCAACGCAAGGAACTTACAACTTACAAAGCGCGGCAAGCTTAGAAAGAATGGTCGTTATGTTGGTTTTAGTTCGAATTAATAATTATGAAATAATTTTGAATTACAATCGAGGTCATTATATTGGCAGCAACTTCTTTTTTTCAAATTAAATATATGGGTTAGGTTTAAATAGTTTGCGTACGTTTCAAAGTCTTCATTTAACAGCAGTTATGTAGTGTGTTATGTTGTAATACAAAATCTTTTATAAAATTGTTTTAATTTTTTTTATTACAAACTAATAAAATATATCCTCAAAGGTCACAATAATTGCGAACTTGAGGTACTGAAACATATTTTGTATAATATGAAATACATTCATTTTTATCATCAATACTATGTCGACGATGTGGTATAGTTTAGTATCATTGAAATTTGATGTTCAAGAAAACTTTTCCTTTTCAATAGGATTATAGAAAATTCTTTAAAAAAAAATTACTACCTCACCATTTCCTACGATTTAACGATTTTTTTATTTTTCTTTAGATCGCCTTACTTATCTTGTCAGGCATTTTCAGTAATACGAATTTAAATATAAATTCACTTCACATATCCACTTAACCCTCAATATCGTTCTGCTTTCAATATTTGAAAGTGAATTAAAAATGTATGTAAATAACCAAGATGTTTTCTTTTCCCTACTTTCGTACTTTGCTTGCTTCCTCAACTACTTTAAAATGCAAAGATTGTCAATGTTTACTTTGCAAATTCCCCCATGCTGAACCAAGCGATCAGTCATGTGTGATAGAGCCCAGAACAGCAAGTTGGATGACATGCTATACATTTCTTTGCCGTCGCTAGAAAGTTAGATGAGCTTGTGTGCATTACAAACTAGAGGCTGAGGTTGGATGACATTATATACGTTGGATGTACTTTACTCTTCATGATTCTTTACTTTGATCGGCTTTGATCAATGCCCGGAGATTTGCTTGAGTTTAAACAGCTTGCGTGCCTATGAAATAAACAATAAAATAGGATTGATGATAGTTATAGTTTAGTGGGCAATTAATACAATATAAGTTATATAAGTGTAAGTTATAAGGTGACACGTACAATGACCGTTATGACCCTATGACTATCAAACTTAAAGCTTAAACTTTAAATAACACATTAAAATAACAATGATTACATTATTTTCAGCACTCAGACAATCTAATACAAATATAGAGAAAATTATTTATTATTATTATGATATTAGTTCGTTAGCTATTTGACCCGGAAATATAATGTTTATTGAGTGTTTTTTTAAACTCACTAACCAGTCACTGTTTTTTTTTCTCGTTCTCGACGAATTTTTGACGAGGGTCCCCTCATCTTCGTCCGGCGGTAAAAAAAACAGTGACTTTGGTTATTAGTAAGTTTAAAAAAACACTCAATAAATATTATTATTATTATTTCATTTTTTTTATTTATTTTTATAACATTTAAGAATTTTTATAATTTTATGTAATTGGTGTTGTGATGAATGTGCGTTTAGATTATTCGATTATATAAACACAAATATTGAACATACAATTTAAACGTAAAAAACAGAAACAGGTACAGCCCCGAATACAATGTGTATGTCAACCACATTGTCAATGTACATTAATTTTGTACAACTAAACTTGCATTTATTAATAATGACTTACTAGAAAATTAGTGTGTGATTGTGAGAGTGCAAATGCAAGCATGTGTGTGTGTATGAGGGGGGCGGGAAGCGAGAAGTCGGGATAACAAAACAAAATAGTAGTTCGCATTTCATATTTTAACTGCATGCTTGTACTATTTTTTTCAATTTTTTTCAATTTTTTATTAGGACAAATTGTACATAACAACAACACAATTTTTAGTGTATGTGTCCTTTAGATAAATCAAATAAATGTTACTAATACTAATATAATGAGAAATTGTCATAATATATAATACATTGTAAATAATAATAATTATTGAAAAGTAATAAAATAAGGTTCATTTCATTATATTAGGCTATAGTCAATCAATAATATCAAGTGATAACAGGAATTTCTGTGAATGTATCATTAAAGTAATCAATAAGATAATAGTAGTCTTTTAGAATTAAAATTTGTATTCGTTTATGTTTGAAATGGTCATAGCTTGAAATGTTTTTATTGGTTTCTGGAAGATGGTTATAAAGAGATTTATGTAAGTAGTCTGAGTTTACTTGTCCAAGTTTTGTGTGATATGAGTTTAGCTGTAGGTGACTTTTTTTACGTGTGTCATGATCATGGACATTTGCATTTACTGAGTAGGTGTGTATATTTTTTTTTAAATTGCTAACATTGATTTAAAAATGTATAAACATGAAATGGTATTGATTTTGTGGCGTACAAAAAAAGGTTTACAGTGTTCTGTGGGATCAAGGGAACAAATTGCTCTAATTGCTTTTTTTGTAAAATAAAAACTTTATTAATGTGGGTCGATATACCCCAAAATTCAATTCCGTAGCTTATATATGACTCAAATAATGAATAGTAGCATATTTTGGCTGTGGGGATGTTACTTTTCTGCCTGATGGTCGTTATAGCATAACAAGACGAATTAAGTTTTGGTATTAATGTATTGATATGATCGTGCCATGTTTGATGTTGGTCTATTGTTAAGCCTAGAAATTCATTTGATGAAACTTGTGTTATATATTTTGAATTATCTGAAAAATTAGTTAGGTATGGTATTTTATTTAAAGATTTAATCTTCTGAATTGAGTGGAATTGGATATAGTTTGTTTTTTGGAGTTTAAAATAGTTTGTTAGCTGTAAACCACCCATTTGAATCATTTAGTCTTTCTTCTGATTTACCCCGAAGAGCTTTGCTTTCATCAGCCTTTTGACTGTGGAAAAATCGTTAGCAAAAAGTTCAGCATCATCTATACTTTCATTTTAATCATTAATAAAAGACTGTGAAAAATAAAGGGCCAAGAATTGACCCTTGTGGTACACCACATATACTTTTCTCAGAGTCCGAAATGGGTATGAGAAATTTTACTATTTTCATTGCTATTTTTATTTCTACATATTGTACTCTGTTTGTTAGGTATGTTTTTAATAATTTTAGCGCATCACCAGTACTCCATAATATTCTACTTTAGTGAGGAGTATATTGTGATCAACACAGTCAAAAGCTTTGGTGAGATCACAGAATATACCCAGAGTAAACAAAATTTGAATCCATTTCACAGTTACGTTTAATAGAAATCTTCTAATTGTATCACTAGTAGATTTTCCCTTTCTGAATTCATTTTGTCTTTCTGTTAGAATGTTGTGCGTTTCTAAAAAGCTTATCAATCTTTTATAAATAATTCTTTCCAATATTTTTGAAACAGCAGGTAGAATAGATATTGGTCGATAATTACTTGCAAGGAGTTTACTTTCTTTTTTATGTATGGGAATTATTTTGGATATTTTTAGTGCTTGTGGAAAGACCCCATCTTTTAGACAGGTATTGAAAATGTCAAATAGAGGTACAGCTAACATATGGATACATTTCTTTAAAACAATAATGGATATGCCATCTACTCCTGCAGAGTGAGATGATTTTAACTTTCCACCAATATTTTTTTATTTCATTAATATATAGAATTTACTGGGCTCTTGTATGTCTTATGCAAGTATTAAATGAAAGTAAGATTTGGATTATTTCCTTGATTTACTAAGTTATTTGTTAAGTCTGAGGCTTCATTAGCAAAATAGCTATTAAGGATTTTTGCTACCATTTTAGAGTCATTTATTAATTCGTTGTTACTATTGAGTAGATTAATATTTTCATGGGGCTTCATAGGTTTTCTATTCGTCTCTGAATTTATAATTTCCCAGATACACTTTGACTTACTGTCAGCTTGAGATAAACTGTTCCTTTAAATTGATTCCTTTTTTTCTTTTTTAAAACTTGTTTATAAATTTTTAAATATGATTTAACGTAAGTTTGAAGGAACGTCACGTTTTGGAAATGAGTTTTTATATAAAGAAGACTTCTCTTATTTCAATTCGAGATTTTTATACCCTTCGATATCCAGTTTTGCTCTTTGTAGAATGGTTTATTTTTTATAGTTTTAAATGGACAATTTTCACTTCTGTATGAATGTATTGTATTTATCATCAGCCAATTTAGCTTGTGATACATCATCCCACATTTTTCTTCTTCAAGCCTCTCGATAAGATTATCTAATGTAGTGTCATTTAATAATTGAATTGTTTTTGTTGTTATTGGTGGAATAAAATTGTTACATTGAATTTTATTTCTTAGCATAATGGTCGGCAATACCAAGGTTAAGTACCTGTGTCTTGAAAGGAAGTGTAGTATTTGTTGCTATGTTGTCAATAATGGATGATGTTTGCCACCATTGGTCAACTCTAGTTGGTTCATTTACGGTGAGTATAAGGTTGAATGAGCTAAGGAGATTAATTAGTTGATCTTTATTCGGGTCTTTACTATTTGGAGACACGTTTACATTTAAGTCACCCAAAACTACTAAATGTTTATTCGATTTTAATAGTTTAGAGATAATTTTTTCAATTTTTTCTAGAAAGGTTTTAATGTTGCCATTTGTGGATCTATTAATTACGACGATTATGATATTAGATACCGCTAGTGTTTGTTTATTTGTACTTAAATTCAATTCAATGCAAGCACATTCAAAATTTAAATCACAACTATAGTTAGTAATTGTTGGTTTCTGAGTTACAAGCTCAAAGATTGCAACCCCTCCATGTATGTGAGAATTTCTGCAAAACGTGGAAACTATAGTTTGTAGTTATCAATCACAATAATGTTTATACTTTCACTTGTTTTCCAGTGCTCTGATATACATAGCACATCAACAGTTTCATTTTTCGTACTGTGCTCTTCCAAAATGATATTTAAGTCCCTACTTTTTTGGATGAGCGAAGCGAAGACTTCAATTTGACTGTGTTTTTTGTTTGTTTTTTACTTACGTTACCCCAAGAAAAATAGCTCGGGTGTTTTGTTTTTGTTAGTTTTTTGTCTGTTTGTTCGCTCTCTACCGGAAAAACGGCATATGCGATCTTGATGAAAATTGGAGGGGACCTTCGAAATCTCTGAACTTAGAGCTGTATTGTTTTTGGGTACAATCGAAGAAATATTTCTCATAAATATCGTACTTTTACGATTTTTTCCGATTTTTAGTGCGATATTTTCGTGATATTTGGCAAACGGCTACTCCGATATTGATGAAACTTTATAGGAACGTTTAAAATCACTGAAATCATATATGTTATGATTTTAGAGACATTTGAAAAAATATTTCTTATAGAAATCGTACTTGTACGATTTTTTCTCCGGTTTTTAATACGATATTTTCGTGATACTTAGGCCGATTTTGACCAAACGGGTGGGGCTACAACGTTCATATTTTACATTGACATAAAGATTATGGTGATGTAGTGCCTCTTGAAAGAAAAAGTTGAAACAGTTGGTCAAAATTCATAGAAATAAAGGTTTTAATATTAGCCTTATAGCAGGTGTATAATGAACATGTTTTATCAAGTAACTATAGAAAAAGTAAGGAGATTGCACATAAAAACGTAATTATTGGACAGAAATTCAAAAAAAGCTCATCCATCAACGCGACTGGAAAAAGCATTCGCGAAGCGGCCTAGTGTAAGTGTAAGGCCTTGAATATTTTGATGGAGTATTATAATAAATTTTTTACTTTTTATATTATTGTTTATGTTGTCTTTGTGTTTTGGAGGGTGTGTTAGAGACGGAGTAAGGCTAATGAGAGGTGTTTTGTCATTAGTGTTTTTATCAGCCACGATAATGTCATTATGGCTTGGTATGTCAACTAGTCAACTACGCTTAGATTTGGATTGATTGTATTTATAGGATTTTAAATGAAGAGGTGGAGATCTAATATTTATTTTACGCTGTTTTTGCTTCTTCCGATAATGATCAGTAAGAATTTCTAACTCTCTGGGGGACCATGGTTTTTGAATTCGAAGTTTTTGCCCAAGACCCTCACTTGTCATTAAATCCCTAAGTTGTTGATAATTATAATTGGAAAATTGCCTTATACCACTACTTCGGGTTTGTCATGTGGTGATAGAATGATTCTCTCCATGAAGAAGCAGCTGGTACAGCGTCCTGCATGGAAGTGGACGCCTGGGCGTCTCAGACGTTGCAAAGTTCGTT
>JAMZAV010010533.1:0-21907 GCA_024449915.1 Sweltsa coloradensis
TACTATTTCAAATATGTACTTAAATGTTTTTTTTTTTAACTACTTAGATTCTTAGAACAGTTAGGTTTAATTAGTATAAACAATAATTGGACTCATCATGTTCTTTTATTAAATTAATATATTAAATTAAAGGTAAAACAATATTTAAAATAAGATCAGTACCCTTCAAAAGGCAACAAACCAAACCGTGTTTGTTAGATGTGTCGACCTTGGCTGGGAGACGGAGTTTTCTGTTTTGTTTGGTTTGTTGCCTTTTGAAGGGTACTGAAAGTACCCGAAATATTGCTTTACCTTTAATTTAATATATTAATTTAATAAAAGAACAAGATGAGTCCAATTATTGTTTATACTAATTATACTTAAATGTTGTTTATTGTAGTTTATGCATCTATGTAATTAGATTTATTTAGTTGTCCTCCTTTGTAAATCAGTTTTTATAATATATATTTATATAATATAAATAATAATAAATATATATATAATAATAATAAATATATATATTTATAACTATGATAGACGTTAAATAAATAATAAATAAATAATAAATAAATATATTTAATATCGGGGATAATCTTTAATGTATTCTGAATTGACTGGTTTTAACTCACTCGTTTAAATACGAATATTATATTAGATTACATCCATTCTCAGTTTGTAAAATCATATTGGTGATTGATTGATTGGATATTGCTTAACGTCTCATATTTATGCATTTTTGGCTAATCGAGAATCGAGACGATGAGTGGTGAAAGATGAGGACGAAGTATGAACAGAAGGGAGAAGGGGAAAACCGGTACCAGCACGTAGCCTACTCCTTTCGAAAAGTACCAAGGGGACCAACGGCTTAACGTCCCATCCGACAGGACGGTGTAACTTTGACAGTCATATAGGTTCCTCCACTAACCCGGACTGCCGAGCAGACGTCGACGAGAACGAAGCCGTTACACTAGCTCTCGAACCCTCCATCTGCTCTAACCAGCGGTATACGGGAGTTTCAGGGCATAGCGATCACCCACTCTACCCGTAAAATCATATTATCAGTAGCCTATAAATTAAAAGGAAACCCCCATTTTGTGTTGCGTGTGCGAGTAAAGTCATCGCAGGGGAGATCACACCATGGAGTTGGATGATAAGGAGGTCTAGCTCAAATGGAACAGCACGTCCACGATCGTGTTTGTTTCTTTGAGCCTATTCGCCATTTTGATTGTTTTAACCACTACTAGCAGGTTAAACTTTGTTACAATGAACTGTGGTAGGCCATAGGTTACCTTGGTTACCAAAGTCAAACAATCAAAATGTCTGCCAATTTGAAGTGCTAACTTGTACACCGCCGACCACACACCTGCGCCTCCAGTACGCCAGTACAATATAAAACTGCATGATCTCACAAGGCACCAGGAAAACTGACCAATTTCTGCTCGATGAAGGTCACAAAAACCGTTATAAAGGAACACGACGACGTGAGAAACTAGGGCGCATCAACCGTTTGGTCATAATGCACCACTCTAGCTGAAGGGGCCAATGCTGGGAAGAACTGTCCATAGCTAAGGGGAGGAAAAAGGTGGTTCTCACCTCGCGGTCGTCATCGTCTTTGTCATCGTTCGTTGTGTCATTGTCATCGTCGCCGGGGGGTCGTCAAGGGACGGGTGTTGGAGGGGGGCGGGGAAAGGTCCCTGACGACGATTGCCATAGCTCGCTTCTAGTTTCGAGGAGTAATATACGCCTCTCTTACTAGCTGATGTTTTCGAAGTGGACTTTTTCTTTTGAATCTCCTTGTACGATTAGCAGAGCCATGCTCTGGGCCAATTCTACCCCGGGCCCAGACGGGAGGAGCGAGGAAATGGATATGTGCAGAATCTTGTTTTGCACTACTTATAGTCGGTTGTGGTACGAAATAACGACGACGTGAGAAACTAGGACGCTTCAACCGGTTAGGTCATATTGCGCCGCCAGTGACATGGGAAGCTGTTAATGTAATGAATTTTATATGGTGTGTTTGATGTTTTAATTGCCTTCTAGTTTTACGAACAAAAATACTCAATATTAATGTTTTGGTTTATTCGAATTTTATTATGGTCATTATGGTCATTAAAGTTAATTATGCGCCGCTCTTGCCCAGGGGATATGGGGATGCGGGGCGCATGCTGGTCAGAACCTGGGAGGAATTAAAGGTGGGGTTTCTCACGTCCCGGTCGTCATTGTCATTGTCATCGTCGTCGATGACGTCGTCAAGGGAAATGGGGAGGTGTCCCAGACGACGATTTCAAGAGCTCAACTCTTGTTTTGGGAAGTAATATAGGCCTACTCCCTTATTACAAGCTATCATATACGTATCATGTGAAACCGTTGAGCAAGGCATGATCGACTTCTTCAGGACGCACGGTGACTGGCTAGCCGTAGAGTTTGATGACGCAGAAACTGTCAGGAACCGTCTCATGACAAGATTCAATATTGGAGAACTACCCAGCATTATCATCACCGACAATAAGGGTGGGCTTATAACTTAACTAACGACGAGGGATCTGCATGAGGGTGCATTGAACAACCTCAAGATCAAAGACATTCTAGGGGAAAACTTTAAAAATGATTTCGGCCTAGACCAACGACGGAAAATTCGTGGGCATGATGCCTACTATAGCATCAAAGTTCAAAGATTCAAAGATTTATAATGTATTTCGTTAAACAAATAAATCCTATGTGAATTGCACATGTCTTCTTTATTTATCACAGCTATCATCAACATGGCGCATCATTCAAACATCGTTTTTGGGCGCAAATATAGTCGGGAATTTTATTTATTTAATTTCTCCGTATTTATAAGTACAAATCGTAAAAAAGTAAACTGAAATTTTTAAGGGCGATATTATCTTTAAAATACAATGTTCTTTTAAATGTTGGTGCAAATTCCCTATTGTGTTAATGTTTGGCCACGATCTTAGTTGTTTGGCTTTATTTTGAAGTGTATATTTTGTCATGTACATTCTAATAGGCAGTGTTTGAAAGCTGTTGTTTTTCAGTATTTTTCAAATGTATTGTTGTATTTTTAACATGGCGTTTTTCCATGCGTGTGTTTCATCTTTGTGTCTTTGAATAAAACAATATTCAGTGTTAAAACTCGCATTATATTACCATATTTCATTCCTCTGGAATATTAGCATCATTTATTGGTCCTCCGGAAAGTCGGATAACAAGGTGGTTATCGGTATTATTGTGATATTTGCTAAATTCGCCTACGGGGTATTAAGCGTGATTTCTGTGAGATTTTTGACGCATTATTTTTAGTTTTCCTTTGCCGCGATGGACGAGCTCCTAGCAAGGAAACGTGTGTATAAATCTAATGTTACACGACTGGAAAACACCGTTAAAATCATTCACAATGGTGAGTCATTATCTACAATTATTGTACATTCGCAACGTGTAGAACGTGTCTCTGCAGACCTCAACACTTTACTCCACGACTTGAGTATTGCGACAACCGACGAAGAGTTCACTCAATTTGAAGCTGAGATCAACGAAGTATTTGACAGGTTATTGATGCTCAGGATAACATTAATGGACCTAGGAGCTGAACATCGCCAAGTACCATGTACCACGTCAGACATATCCAATGAAGGTAGGCCTGGGCCCAGTGAAGTGAGACTACCGAAGCTACATTTGCCAACTTTTGATGGCAACCTACAGTGCTGGCTTTCGTTCAGGGACCTCTTCGAGGCGGCATTCACAACAATAGTCGTTTGTCGGGGGCGGAGAAGCTTCAGTATCTTAAGGGCTCATTGCAAGGGGAGGCTGCATCGCTACTCCAGTCGATTCCTGTGACGAATGGTAATTACAGCGAAGCTTGGGAACTGTTAACGTAACGCTTCCAAAATACGCGTGAAATTGTAAACACGGTTTTAAGGCGCATGTTCTCTCAGTCTGTTCTCCAACACGAATCATCTTTGGCATTACGCAAGTTGTTGGACACAACCTTGGAATGCACCAGGTCACTGGCAGTTCTTGGGCAACCTGTCGAGCATTGGGATTCGGTGCTCGTTTTCCACACTTCTGATAAGTTAGATAGCGAGTCTCGACGTCAATGGGAGTTGTCACTCACATCCAAGGAGCCACCAACTTTCCAACAATTGTCTGAGTTCATTGAGCACCGTGCTCGAGCACTCACTATTGCAGGCACTCCTAATTACAAGGGTCCCTCATCTAGCAGTATGAAGCCAAACAGCCACAAGCAGACTACTTCACATCACAGTGTGTCCCAGAAGAGCCTGGCATGCTTGAAATGTACAGGTAACCATTGGATACAAAAATGCCCTGACTTTCTGATTGAAACTGTTTTCGAGCGTCATTCGTTCGTGAAAGACTATTCATTGTGTTTTGACTGTCTACGTTCAAACGATGCTTCAAGAGACTGCAAATCATCTACATGTCACAGGTGTCACAAACGTCACCACACATTATTACATTTCACTGAACCAATGCCAAATGGCCGACAAGACGTTGTCTCAACTGAGCCTGCTGTCTCATCCCATTTCTCAACTAAATCAGTTCATCATACAGTGCTACTATCAACTGCTCTCATCAATGTGCGAGACAAACAAGGTGTTATGAGGCCTTTACGAGCTCTTTTGGATTCTGCGTCCGAAGCTAGTTTTGTCACCGAGAACTGTGTTCAGAAACTTGGGTTACGAGCTCAGTCGACCCATGTGTGTGTGTATCAGGTTTGCCTTCTAGTAGTATTGCCAAGTGTCGCGGTATGGTGGAATTGAATTTCACTTCGACATGGAAGAATGAAGAGATCTTTAGTGTGAATGCTTTGATTTTACCTAAGGTAACAGGAATTCTTAAGTAATGTAAAGATAATGGATAGTTGGTCACATCTTAATGGCTTAATTTTGGCTGACCCAGAATACAACGTTCCAGGATGTATAGATGTTCTCCTAGGAGCAGACGTGTACTCCATGCTCCTTCGTTCTGGTCGTTGCTCCGGTATCAGCGGTTCACCGATCGCTCTAGAGACTGCACTTGGATGGGTACTGTCAGGTCCCATTAGTCAACAAGGTCCAAAGTCAGCTCTTACAACGTTGCACGTACAGTGTGATTTGGATAGCACTCTTCGAAGGTTTTGGGAATTAGAAGACATGCCTGCTGCTAATTTATTGACACCAGAAGAGAACTTTGTGAATAACACTATGAGAAGTCTCATAGAAGAGATGATTCAGGGAGATTTGTAGTACATCTTCCATTCCGTGACAACAGCCCAGATTTAGGTTTATCTCGTAATCAGCAATTCAACGTCTCTGTTCCCTTGAGCGACGTTTAAAATACCAACCTGACAAAAAGCAGCAGTATGACCAATTCATGTCGGAATACATTTCATTGGGGCACATGGAGATTATTCCTGCAGACCAGTTGCACAAGCCGTTGACAGAGGTATATTACATTCCTCATCATCCAGTTATTAAGGAAAGTAGTTCCACGACGAAACTTCGGGTCGTTTTCGATGCATCAGCGAAGACTTCTTCAGGCGTGTCACTGAATGACAAATTGATGGTGGGACCCAGACTACAAGACGACATTGTTCCAATATTGATTGGGTTTTCGTAAACACATCATTCCTCTGGTCGCCGATATCGCCAAAATGTATCGCCAGATACAGATAGACAAGTCTCAAACTACTTATCAAAGAATCGTGTAGAGAAAGTCTCCTGTGGAACCAATACAGGATTTTAGATTATTGACAGTTACATATGGAGAAAGTTGTTCTCCTTACATTGCCACGAAATGTCTTCAACAATTGGCGATAGATGAACAACTAGTTTTTCCGAAGGCTGCTCCTGTTTGCATTGACCATGTCGATGATCAGACAACGGCGACGTGAGAAACTAGGGCGCTTCAACCGGTTAGGTCATATTGCGCCACATGTGAATGAAAGTAAATGAGAAGAGTTAATGCAGGTATGTTTGATGATTAGATTGTTTTCTAAGTGTACAAATAACAAAATAATTGATGATGATGATATTTAATAGCAAAATAAAAGTTATGTGAATGAAAAGAAAGAAAAGAAAGAAATGTGTATGTGTGAATTAATTTTGTTAAATAGATTACAATGGATGACAAATTTAGAAAGTTTGTCGCCGTAATCATATGATAGAAGTTCTTCATATGATTGGGAGAGATCAAATTGCATGCGCAAGGCATCATATTACATTATGCTAGCATACGATGTACGGTTAAAGGTACATCAGATGTGTCACATATGGGAATAACCTTTTCTCTAGTTAAGAGATATCCGTGAGTTAGGCGTGTGTGGCCTATACGAAGTCTAGACAATACCACCTCTTCTCTACGTGAGAGTCGAGATGCAGGTGAACGAAATTTTATTAGTCAATGTGGGCATCACACTACGCAATTTGTTATTTTGCAACACATCCCAAGATGCTTGTCGCAAATTCAACAATCCCTGATTGAATCCACTCTTGACATCTGGAACGGGAACTGGATTGAAATCAACGTCGTGACACTAGAAAGCTTGATCAGCGTCTTCATTTCCCTCTATGCCCACGTGTCCAGGTATCCAACAAAACTCTATTATATAACCCTGAGAGTTTATTTTTTCTAAAAAGAATTGGATGTCTTGTACCAAATGATGACTTGGATATAAGAGTTTTATAGCTTGAAGTGAACTTAAGCTATCTGAACACAAAAGGCATTTTTCCACAATGGCAATGTAGAATGTATTTGTGAGCTTCACGGATGGCGATTAGCTCTGCAGTGAAAAACTGAATACACGTCGCTTATTAAGCCTGAACCTGACAGTTAAGGTGGAGCAATAAAAGACACTTGTAATATTGTTGCCCAAGTTATTAATTCTTTGTTGTTTGTTCTGAATTAAGTTTTTTTAAAAAAAAAAAATATTGGTGGTAGTTATAACAATAAAAAAATGTTTTAATGGATGTCACGTAAAATGCCTTAAATGTGAATTAAATTTGGTTTTGGTTTATTTGAATTAAGGGACGCGACAACCGTTCATAATTCACCACTGTTGCCTAGGGGATATAGGGATGAAAGTCCCATGTTGGTCAGCACCAGCCTCATGTGTAGGAGGAGGAAAGGGAGGTTTCTCACGTCGGTGTCGTCACAGTTAGTGTTGTCATGGTCGTCGTCATCGTAGGGTGGTTGTCAAGGGAGGGGGAGAGCTCGCCGCTAGTTCAGGGGAATAAAATACTCCCTTATATACTAGCTGTCATTTAAAACATTTTACTAGATAGCAACTCTTTATTTACAACAAAAACAACGTTTTGGAAATTAATAAAACTGTTTTCGTCATTCAAAATAAAAACGACGAGAGCAAACCTTCAATCGGGCAAGCTATATAACTTATTGCCTCGTTCAGGGAAATTTTAGTTTAGTTAATTAATTTATTTCTTACCTGTTTTATTCATTAAGTTTAAGAACGCGTTAACCGTTTGCACACACACACACACACACAGTCACAAGTCGCAGTCGTCTGCGTCTTTTTCTTTGTCGTTCTTGTTGTCAATAGGTCGAAGTGAATTGGTGGTCGCCATGTTGGTCGGCGTGTTTCGAGAAGCAGCAAATAGTGCAAAAAGCTCGATCAGATCCTTCAAAATCACGTTCAAAACGTCTAAGTTCATTTGTACAGCCACAGATAGCGCATGCTGTCGCCATAAGACGGTCCTGAGGGATAGTAGGAAAAATAAGGCTGCCACCACTTGAAGATATACTGCTTCAAGACAGTTAATTTTGTAATATGCAATGGTTAGCGTGCTATGATTCAAAGGGGTAGTGGTAAGGAACGTACATTGTACGTTGCTCATTATTCAATGATCAACCTTGATATGGATAAATAAATAATGCTTACTGAGATACATTTCCAAATCAACACTTATTTATTGATACATAAGTATAAAATATATAAAATATACTTAACTCACCAGTTTTAGGTTTGATTAGCACAGAGCTCAATCAATTTCAATAGCAATACCATGTAGGCGAGCTAGATACTTGCTTGTAGTCGAAGAAGGTAACGAAACAATGAAACGTCCCGTAGCCTGGGCACGTTCTTTTTATACTAAACTGAGTGTCATAATTAGGTTATTAAATGGGTTTTTCTTGTTAACTCATCTGTGAAATACTGAGAATCGAGTATTCATAGCTGATTACCTAACTCATAATCGTTTACTGAGAATTGAGATTCATAATGAGGTAATTAGCCCATAATCGTTTACTGGGAATCGAGGATCATGATTGGGTGATTAACTCTAAATCATTTACTAAGCGTTTTAGAATATTACTAGTTCCTGGAAGTCATATAATTAGTAAAGAATATCCTGCATATTTGAATCGGTATTTAATGGTGTAATGTAAAACACATTAGGTTAATATGCTAGCTAATCTGGGCTAAATGAGTTGCTGTTACAAGTATTGTGGGTGACAAATTGATGCAACAAAAGCTGAGTGTGAGCAATAGCTGTAAGTTAATATTTATAGTATAAAGGCAATCGTCGCGATAACCGCCCCATGACACTGTCTCCTTATGTTATTCATTCCTCTATGGTCCTAATGAGCCACTCTAGCCTAGGGATATGGGGAAGGGGGCCCATGCTGGTCAGAACCAGCCTCGGTTAAGGGATTTTTGTTTTGTTTTTTTGTTTAGCAACCGTTTGGTCATAATGAACCACTCTGGCCTAGGGGATATGGGGAGGAGGGGCCCATGCTGGTCAGAACTAGCCATGGGTAAGGGGGGGAATGGGGTTATTACGTCGCGGTCGTCATCGTTTTTATCATCGTTCGTGTTGTCATGTCCGTTGTCGTTCACTTAGTCGACAAGTACAGATGGGAGGTGTCCCGAAGACCGTTGCCAGAGCTCGCCTCTAGTTTCAGGGAGTAAAATACACCCTTACATGACAGTTGATGTTTACGAGATGGACTTTATCTCCTTCCTCGCCTTTTACGATAAGCAGAGTTTTGATCGGAACTAAATTATACCCTGGGGCCAGATATTATTATATTCTTAGTTTACAAACGTTAAGAAAATAACACTGATAATTGTAATAGCGAAGGAAAATATATTTTTAAATGGACAAAAATAAGTAAAGTAATTGTGATTAAAAGTAATTAAATTGTATTAAATCGATTACTTTGGATGGAGGCGGGGGAAGGTGATTACCTAGGTTGGCAGGAGGTGGTGCCGATGTTACCTTCGGGCGACGAGAGAAACTAGGGCGCTTCAACCGGATAGGTTATATTGCGCCTCCTGTGATATTGGAAGATAGTTAAATGGGTTGATGGTTTGTTTGATGATTTTATGGTTTTCTTATTTTATGAACGATAAGAAAATAATTGTGATGATAGTGATGGTAAATTTTATTTATTTATTTGAATGAAAAAAGAATAGAAATGAGATTAATATTAATTAAATTTTGTTAAATTAAAATAACATTACGGCTGTTTAATGCTTCAGCTACGTTATCTAATGCAGGCTTGTTTTCTAGGGATGTGAAAACATTCTAAATTCGATATTGAAAAAACTTAAAAATAGTTTGAATCAAATTCAAGTAAAAAATAATGTTCGTAGTGTTTTTATTTTACAAATTTGTTGTGGAGAGTGGGTACTCATAATTTGACAAAGTCAATTAAAGGTTCTCGGTTTCCAAGGGAAAATAAAAATGTTAAATGATTGGATGGTGGTTAGGCCGGACCAGAAGTTACATGTTGTCTGGGTGGAGGTGCCAAACCAACCTTGATCATTATATTTAAGTATCTACCTACTATAACTTTATTATATCCTTTCAAGTTCGGTTCGAGTTCGTCTCAGGTTTGGTTTGAATTTTTATTTACTAGTTCGATCGACAACCCCTCTGAAGCTTCGTGTTTGGTTCGGAATAAAGTATTTTTCGTTTATTTTAGACGTAAGGTCATAATGCGCTCTCCAGCCTAGGGGGAGGTGGAGACCGCAAGACCAACAATCCTTGAATTTGTTTGATGCACAGTACCTATATGCAGATCCTTTGAAATTAATATACCCTTGCGAATCTAGGGCGCTCTAACCGGGTAGGTCATATTGCGCCGCCTGGGATATTCTAAGTTAGTAAATTTAGTTTGTTGTTTGTGGTGGACTTTTTCTCTTGAATCGCCTTGTACGATTAGCAGAGACATGTTCTGGGCCAGTTCTACCCCGGCCTAGACGGGGAATTAACTATGTATATAAATAATAGTTAGTTCACTTATAAGGTAGTTTACCTCATTTTATCGTTTCTTCCTTATTAATCTAGTTGAATTTAAGTATAATTTACAAGTGATTTAAGATTTAGAAAATTGCATTGAAAATGTAATTCATGGCGTAATTTGCAATTCATAATAATAACTTTGAATGGTCTACACTAAACTCGTATTATCTTACTGGCTGAATGGGCTTTGCGGTTGCCTATCGTCGGCCTCTCACAATACACTGGACCATGTTCTAACTGAAGAATAAGATCTGATCGGAATGGGAGACAACTACGTGAGAAACTGGGGCGCTTCAACCGGTTCAACCGCCTGTGATATTGTAAGCTTATAAAATAAATTGTTGGTGTTTTTGATGAAAAAATTATGTTCGAATTAGGTTTTGTTAAATAAATTTCTTCGAATGAAAAATTAAGAAAGTATTTTTAGTTTTTAGTTTTATTTTATTTGGAGTAAAGGCGCCTCAACCGTTAAGCCATAATGCACTGCTCTAGCCTAGGGGACGTGGGGTGGGAAACCCCATTGTCACAACCAGCCACGGGCAGGGTGAGGAATTCTCACATCTTAATCGTCATCGTTTTTGTCACAGTTCGTGCTGTCATGATCTTCATCGTTGGCGAGGTCGTCAAGGGAAGGGAGAAAGGTCCCCGACGACGACCAGAAGAGCTCACTTTTAGTTTCAGGATGCAAAATTCTCCCTCATGCTAACTGATGAGATAAACGTTTTCTATTTCCTCGTATTTTATGATAAGCAGAATCATTTAAAGCAGCAATTAGGGCGCGTCAACCGTAAGGTAACAATGCTCCACTATGGGGAGGAAAGTTCCATGCTGGTCAGAACCAATGGTTAAGTTTTTTTTATTAAAGGCGCGTTAACCGATAGGTCATAATGCGCCACTCTAGCCTATAGGGGATGTGGGAAGGAGAGGCTTATGCTGGTCAGAACCAGCCACGGGTAGGGGGAGGAAAAGGGGTGGTTTTCACGTCGCGGTCGTCATAGTCATTGTCATCGTTCGTTGTGTCATTGTCATCGTCGCTGTGGAAGTCGTCAAGTTAAGGGGATGTGTTTTAATCGACGACTGCCAGGGATCGCCTCTAGTTTATAGAAGTTTAACCTACCTTTCTCACTAGTTAATGTATGCGAGATAGACTTTTTCTCTTAAATCGCCTTAAACAATCACCACCATCGCTGTCAGTCGACATGAGAAACTAGGGCTCTGCCTCGGATGTTGTGAAATAGTAGTGTCTGTTTTTTTTTAAATGTTGGTTTCTGAAATTATAAATTATAATGATAAAGATGAAAGTGAATTTTGAATGTTAAATGTTTTTAAGGTTTAAGGGCGCGTAAACCGTTAGGTCATATTGTGCCTCGTATGATAATGTAGTTGTTTATTAATTAGGCCCTATACTTTATAACTATATATTTTCCGAAGGGAAGGAACGTAAGGGGTGACGCGGGGAGACGCGGGGTGGACAGGCTTGTGCTGGTCAGAACCAGCCACAACCAGAAGAGGGCATAGGGAACCTAAGTGGGCGTTGTCTGGTTCTCTCCGGTCAGCGTGGTATAGGCGATTAACCCGTGCTAAATGTTTCGTAAGCGATAGCGCGAGAACCCGACCACGGACCGGAATTATATTCATACTGTAAGAAACTATAATCTTTCCTCTTTGCGTGGATATACATAACTCTGCTCTATCACAAATATTAATGACATTTGTTTTGAGTGAAGTGAACTCTACATTTACACTGTCGCCAAACCTTCCAAACTGCTCATGAAAAAGCACGTAAAAACATTTTGTCCGTGGCATCAGCATAACATTTGGTATCGGACTTGCTTTGTGGCTACTGTGAGGTCACTGGGTTGTACTAGATTATACATTACTAATAAAATATCCTTGTGTGCCAACAAAATCTTGAATGAAAAGTACATTTAGCAACCATGGACAGGCGCGTGGTATGCGAGGATGCCACAGCTGCACACAACGTGGCTGCGTCTCGCTTAGGTTGCCGCTCAGTCAAGAGTACATTTGCGACAGCGCGCAAACATGGGTCCATTAAACTCATAATAGTTTGAATTTAGGAAGCGTCATCGAGCAAAGTAGAATGCCATCATCTTCTTCACAAAATTATGCATCTTGTGATGTTATTGGTTTAGATTTCTTTTGCGCGAGTCAAAAGATACGGCGAGTTACATTTTCGTACCATGCTAATTCTTATGGGCGCTGAGACCAGAGAGAACCAATTTCCTTCCCGCCTTCAAACCTTAGGTTCCCTATGGGAGTAGGTGGCCGCGGGGGCAAGGGGGGGGGGGGAGCTTGGCCGCGGTAGGGTCGGGGGGGCCTGTGGCCTTTGACGAAATCAGACCGGGCTCAGGCAAAGGACAGAGGGAAAGGGAGGGTATGGAGAGGGCAGGGGTTGGTGGTTCCCTCCCCCACGACGTGGTCGTCTTCGTCTGTGTCATCGTCCGTGTTGTCATTGTCGTCATCGTCGGTTTGGTTTATTTGGATTAAGGACGCGTCAACCGTTAGGTCATAATGCACCACTCTAGCCTAAGGGGGTTGGGGAGGAGGGGCCCATGCTGGTCAGAACCAGCCACGGGTAAGGGGAGGAAGGGGGGTTTCTCACGTCGCGGTCGTCATTGTCTTTGTCATCGTTCGTTGTGTCATTGTCATCGTCGCCACGGGGACGTCAAGGGAAGGGGAATGTTCCCGACGACGACCGCCAGAGCTCGCATCTAGATTCTGGGAGTAATATACTGCCTCTCTTACTAGCTGATATTTGGGAACTTTTTCGGTTGGTTTAGACCAGTTTTTTAACCTTGTTTTTTTCCATTAAAACATGAAACAAAACTTCAAATGAGAAAAAAATAAAAAATAACTCATTTTTAACGATTTACTAACACTAATCACTCACAAAATATAAAATTATATAGGGTAATAATTATTAATTAGTAAGAGTAATTATTACTCTTACTAATCACTCGCATATTTCACTGTTTTCGGGCGCCATTTTAGGCCTACCGTGCTGAGAATGTTCTACTCACTGCAAGTAGCATCACAATAACTTAAAAAAAAATCCAAAATAGAATCATCACGTTTTTGGTGTTATAGAAGCAAAAAAACTTCGAAACCTTTAACGTCGCTATTTTAAACAAAAGTACTTTTTCCGTTGAAAGTCCTTTATATTAAAAATAGCGACGTTAAAGGTTTTGTAGGTGGAGTTTTTTAGTGAAAATGATTGGTACTATTTCCCAAAAGTTGGCTATTTTCTATTTTTATGATGACAAATGCCCAGTTTACTCCTCATAGGCCTAGGCCTAGGCCGCGTCACTCCTCGCTACTTAAAGCTTTCAAATAACACAGAATGAAATGAAACAAGAACGTGTATTTTTAAATAATATAAATCACTATTTATAAAATATTACTCATTATAGGATGTTTTTCGTTGGTTTTATTGAAGAAAAACAGTGTTAAAAACTGGTTCCGATGTTTGTATTAGTATTAGTAGGATTCATATTGGTGTTAGTACATTACTCAATTAAATGCCATCATCATCATTTTCATCATCAAAAGCAGTTGAAAACGTGTTTTTGTTGTGCATCCGTTTTTTGCTTCCTTTCACTTCTCCCTATCAATAACTATAGCCTACTTTCTAGGAAAAAGGGAGTTTATAATCCAAAATGCCAATATGTTAGTTTAAACATCCGCCAAATTTTGCCCAATCATTTGGCCATATTGGAATCTTCAATCTGCCAATGGCGGCTATAGCTGCCGGTATATAGGCGTGCTATATCTCTAGCTCTAACTCTATGGCCAATTCAAACCCCGGGCCCAGACGGGGGAGAGCTCGTCTGACTGTGCGTCGTCCAACTGAGAATGATTCTTGTGTTTTTGTTTTTGTTTAATGGTATATGAAAAGTTAGGTCACAAGGCGTCACTCTTGCGGCTAGCCTATAGGGTAGATAAGAGGGAAAGAACATCCCACGCTCGTCAGAAGCAGCCACGGTTAAGGGGAAAAAAGCGGGATTCTCACGTCGCGGTTGTCATCGTCTTTGTCGTTCGTGTTGTCATAAACTTCGTCGTAGTCGAGGAGGTCGTCAAGGGAAGGGGATGGTGTCCCCGACGCCGTTTACCAAAACTCGCCTCTAGTTTCGGGGAGTAAAATACCCCTTTTAAACATACTAGCTGATGTTATAAGATGTACAATATTTCCTCTTGATTCGCCTTTTACAATAAGCAGAGTCAAGCTCTGGGGACAGATTCTACCCCAGACCCTGACAGGTGTGTTATAGTGATAGTATGTTAATGAGTTTTGCATAAAAGAAGATCGGTAGCAATAGCAAACTGGTATAAGAGGATTGGCAGCGGTCACAGGCAGGCAGATGGGTAAGAGATGGACACGGACGCTCTTGGTCAATCCGCTCACCATTGAATACCAAACAACAGCCCTAGATTTGACAGCAAATACCGATATGGTGGAGAGGATAAAATAATTAAAAATCTTGCATCAGAATGCACAATCAGTTGGTAATAAGGGCGAACAATTGGAAACATCAAACATGACGACTTGAGAAACTAGGGCGCTCAAACCGGTATGGTCATATTGCGCCGTCTGTGATAAAGGTAGAAGAATAAAATATTTTGTTTAATTGTTTTTTGTATTAAATCTATATTTATAAAAGGATTTTTGTTGGTTTATTTGGATTAAGGACGCGTCAACCGTTAGGTCATAATGCACCACTCTAGCCTAGGGGGGGGGGAGGAGGGGCCCATGCTGGTCAGAACCAGCCACGGGTAAGGGGAGGAAAGAGGGTTCTCACGTCACGGTCGTCATTGTCTTCGTCATCGTTCGTGGTGTCATTGTCGTCATCGTCGTCGAGGGGTCGTCAAGAGAAGGGGGCAAGATCCCCGACAACGATTGCCAGAGCTCGCCTCTAGATTCGGGGAGTTATATACTCCGCTCGAACTAGCTGATGTTTGCGAGGTGGACTTTTTCTCTTGAATCGCCTTTTACGATTAGCAGAGCCATGATCTGGGCCAATTCTACCCTGGGCCCAGACGAGGAAATGAAATGGATTTTTGATAGTAATAAGAGAAAACAATCACAACACTTCAACCGATAAGACATAATGCGCTACTCTAGCCTAGGGGATATTAGGAGGAGGGGCCTATGCTTGTCAGAACCAGCCACGAGTAGCGGGAGGAAAGGTGGGGTTCTTACGTCGGGTTCGTCTTCGTCTTTGTCACCGTTCGTTTTGTCACTGTCATCGTCGTCGAGGGGTCGTCAAGGGAAGGGGTCCGGTGTCCCCGACGATGATTGCCAGAGAAACGCCTCTAGTTTTTGAGGAGTAATATACTCCCCTATACTAGCTGATGTTAGCGAGGTGGACTTTTTCTCTTGAATCGCCTTTTACGATTAGCAGAGCCATGCTCTGAGCCAAATTTTACCTCGGCCCAGGCGGGTGCATGGTCTTTGTCATCGTTCGTGTTGTCATGGTCGACGTAGTCGGGGAGGTCGTCAAGGGAACGGGAGGGATTGCGATGACAACCGCCAGACCTTATTAATAGTTGATGTTTGCTAGACGGACAATGCGTCTTTTCTCGCCTTTAACGCCCTACAGCTTTTCACTCTCAACTTCACTTGTTTCCTATACATTTATTTACAAGGTGCATAATGCTTGATATGTTTATAATAACTGAAGGGAAATATAAATTCTTACGAAGACTTTGAGAAGCAGAAAATGTTTCCCTCGTCAGGTGCCTAGCTGTGGGATAGGACATCAGTTAGCCCTTCGATAATAGAGAGACATGAGAAACTAGGGCGTTATATGCGCCGCCTGTGGTATTGAAAAGTAATAAAATGATTTTGTGGTATGTTTGATGGTTATGTTGTTTTTAAGTTATAATAATAATCATCATAACTCAGCTCCACATATGTCGGGTTGAGTGTTTTTTTTTTTATTATTTGTATTAAGGACGCGCCAACCGTTAGGTCATAATGCAGCACTCTAGCCTAAGGGGGGTGGGGAGGAGGGGCCCATGCTGGTCAGAACCAGCCACGGGTAGGGGGAGGAAGGGGGGTTTCTCACGTCGCAGTCGTCATCGTCTTTGTCATCGTTCGTTGTGTCATTGTCATCGTCGCGGGGGGTCGTCAAGGGAAGGGGGCAAGGTCCCCGACGACGATTGTCAGAGCTCGCCTCTAGTTTCAGGGAGTATTATTATTAAAATTCTCTATACTTACTAGCTAAAGTTTGTTGAAAATTATGAATAGCAGAGCCATGCTCTTGACATTTTCTACACCATTCGTGGTGTTCTCATACGGACGACTGCGAGAGAAACTACTCAAACTAGGACGCTTTAACCGGTTAAGCTAAGTCATATGGCACCGCGTGTGATGAAAGGTAATACATTGGATTTGTTGTGTGTTAGTTCTATATTGTTATCTCTGTTTATGAAAGCAAAGATAACGAAATAAATTATGTAATAGCACAAAAACAATGATTTTTTTAAATATATACTTTTTATATACTTTTGAATTGAATTTTGAATTCATAAATTGTTGTTTTTTGTTATTTGGATTAAGAACGCGTCAACCGTTAGGTCATAATGCTCCACTCTAACCTAGGGAAGAGGAGGGGGTCATGCTGGTCACAACCAGCCACGGGTAAGGGGAGGAAGGGGAGTTTCTTACGTCGCGGTCGTCATCGTCTTTGTCATCATTCGTTCTGTTACTGTCATCGTCGCCGGGGGGTCGTCAAGGGAAGGGGGCAAGGTCCCCGACGACGATTATCAGAGCTCGCCTCAAGTTTCGAGGAGTAAGATACACCCCACTTACTAGCTGATGTTTGCGAGGTGGACTTTTTCTCTTGAATCGCCATTTACGATTAGCAGAGCCTAGGTCAATTTTCTATCCCGGTCCCAGACAGGGGTAAATGAATTGAGTTTGATGTATTATGTATAAACTTTTATAAGAGGTATAGTGGAGATGGAATTGTTATTTATTTATTTATAATATTTTAATATTTTAATATATTTAAGCGAGCGAAGCGAGCGTTTCTATTTGACTCTCATGCCGGAAAAAATAGTCACTGTTTTTTTTTGTATGTCTCGCCATAACGTTCGAACGAAGGCTCGGATCGAGTTGAAATATAGACCATTCGCAAGCTTCGTTCTCGATTGATTGCCATTAGTTTTGTGGCAAAATCGTTCAAGAAGTGGCCAATCATTTAGAATGTCCGTCCGGTCACGAATAGGCCTATGTTAATTTTATTTTGATCCGATAAATAGTGTAGATGAAAATAACATTTTAACAAAAGTTACGTTACCATGGCAACAAAAAGTCGCACGAGGTTGCTGGCCACTATGCACTGCTACCTGGAAGTAATCAAAACCAAACAAATACAAAAATTTGTAGAAAACGGCAGTCAAGCTCTCATTCAAAAGTCTTCGGCTGTAAATGCTGTGAGATATAGAAGTTGAGCCAACGACGACGTAAGAAACTAAGGCGCTTCAACCGGTTAGGTCATATTGCGCCGCCTGTTGCAAGGAGGTGATTCCAGTGTTATAAACATTTGATAAACCTTGTACTTTGGTAGGTTATACCTACTTTGTTTGAGAAACCTTGATTGTTGTTATGTTTTGGATGTGTTTTTTGTTGTCGTTGGTAGCCCCCAAGATGTCTGGCTTGAAATAGCAAATAAACTGACTTGCTATTATAAAAGTGTTTTGACGTTTGATTTATCGACTGTAGTTATTATATTCAAAGGGTTTTAACAATTAAGTGTCATATCTGTGAACAACATTTTCTCTGGTTAAGAGATATCCATGAGTAAGACGTGTGTGGCCTATTCGAATTCAAGACAGTATACCATTTCCTCTCCACGTGAGAGTCGAGTGGCAGGAGGAAGATATTTATTAGTCAGTGTGGGCATCACACTATGCATTTTATTATTATTTCACCACATCCCAAGATGCTTGACGCAAAACCAACAACCGTTGCTTGTATCTACTCTTAACAAGGCCATCACACAAGCCACCAGGGGAACAAGACAATATAGTTGTACTACGACGAAGTTGAGTTTTTTTTTGTAAAGTTTATTTGGATTTAAGGACGCGTCAACCGTTAGGTAATAATGCAACACTCTAGCCTAAGGGGGGGGGGGAGGAGGGGCCCATGCTAGTCAGAACCAGTCACGGGTAAGGGGAGGAAGGGGTTTTCTCACGTCGCGGTCGTCATTGTCTTTGTCATCGTTCGTTGTGTCATTGTCATCGTCGCCGGGGGGTCGTCAAGGGAAGGGGGCAAGGTCCCCGACGACGATTGCCAGAGCTCGCCTCTAGATTCGGGGAGTAATTATACTACCCTTCTTAAAAGCTGATGTTTGCGAGGTGGACTTTTTCTCTTGAATCGCCTTGTACGATTAGCACATCCGTGCTCTGGGCCTATTCTATACCAGGGCCCAGACGGGAGGAGCGAGGAAAGGGATTCATGCAGAATCTTATTTTGCACCACTTGTAGTCGGTTGGAACATTTAGGAGACCTATGACGACGACGTGAGAAACTAGGACGCTTCAACCAATTCGGTCATATTGCGGCGCCAGTGACATGGAAAGTTAATGTAGGCCTAATGAGTTTATATGGTGTGTTTGATGTTGATATTGCCTTCAAGTTTTACGAACAAAAGAATGAAATCCTAATGTAATGGTTATTTGAATTAAGGGCCCGTCAACCGTTAGGTCATAATGCGCCGCTCTAGCCTAGGGGATATTGGGTGAGGGACGCATGCTGGTCCGAACCAGGGAGGAATAAAAGGTGGGGTTTCTCACGTCCCGGTCGTCATCGTCTTTGTCATTACTCGTTGTGTCATTGTCATCGTCGTCGAGTAGGTCGTCAAGGGAAGGGGGAGGTGTCCCCGACGACGATTGCCAGAGCTCGCCTCTAGTTTCGGGAAGATCATATAGGCCTACTGCCCTATTACAAGCTATCATATACGTATCATGTGAAAACCGTTGAGCATGACATGATCGACTTCTTCAGGACGCACGGTGACTGGCTAGCCGTAGAGTTTGATGACGCAGAAACTGTCAGGAACCGTCTAATGACAAGATTCAATATTGGAGAACTACCCAGCAGTACCATCACCATCTGCGCTGCATGTGGACGCCGATGTAAGAAACTAGGGCGCTTCAACCGGTTAGGTCATATTGCGCCGCCTGTGATAATGAAAGTTGATGAGATGAGTTAATGGTGTGTTTGATTATTAGATGAGATTGTATTATAAGAGTATATATAACAAAATAAATTGACAATGAGTGTCTATGTGTTTAATGATTATATTGTTTTCTAAGTATATAAAACAAAATCACATTATAGATATGATAGGTCTACCTACTAATATCAGAAGAAAAAATGTTTATAATTGATTTGAAATAATAAGTTAAATGTGTTTTGATGTGTATTAAATAATGTTTTAAAATTAATTTCTTTGCATAAAACATTTTGAAAGTTTGTCGCTGTTAACATATGATCGATGTATTTCATATGGAATACTCATACATTTTGTTTTTGGTTAAAACGCTAGTTAAGGCGTGAGAAACTAGGGCGCTTCAACCGGTTAGATCATATTGCGCATCCTATGATATTAATGATATTATAAGTTATCAGATTGAAATTTGTCTTGGAAGTTAATAAAATAAATGAGCGTTAAAAAGATGTCAGTATTGTTATTATATTTTTTGGTATGTTTAGAACAAGGGCTCGTCATCCGTTAGGTCATAATGCACCACTCTAGTCCAGGGGATGTCAGATTCAGGCACAAGTAGAGGAAACGTGTTTATCAGTTTTCACGTAGTGGTCGTCATGGTCCTTGTTGTCATGGTCGTAGTCGTCGGGGAGGTCGTCAAGGTAAAGGGAAGGTGTCCCCAACAATTGCCAGAGCTCGCCTCTAGTTTCGGGTAGTAATTATACTACCCTAGCTATTACAAGCTGATGCTTGCCAGGTAACCTTTTTCTCTTGAATCGACTAGTACAATTGGCAGAGCCATGCTCTGAAAAAGAAGTCAAAAAAAAATTCGAGAGAAACGAGGGCGCTTCAACCGGTTAGGTCATATTTCCCCGCTTGTGATGTTAAAAGCAATTAAACGATTTTATTGAGAGTTTGATGGTTATATTGTTTTCTGAGTTTAAAAAATAAAAATAACTTATATACGATGGTATTTATATAGATTATTTACATTTATTAAGTTTAAGGGTGCGTCAACCGTTTTAGATCATAATGCGCCACTTAAGCCTTGGAAATAGATAATTAGATAAACTTAGACTACGTGAGAAACTACTCAAACAAGGGCGCTTACCAGGTTAAACCATAATATGGCAGTTAATAAATTGAATTTATTGTGTGATTGGTACTCTACTATTATCTCAGTTTATGAAAGAAAAGGTAATGATTTTTAACAAGTTATTAGGATTGAGGGCGCGTCAACCGTTAGGATTTAAAGCGCTTACTTTTGTTGTGTCCACAGGTCTGTTCGTTTGTTGTTCTCTGGCTGCTCAGAGTAATATTAGTGTGTTCCTTTGCAAAAAGCTACTCTAGATCGCGGGTGGGTGCGTGTTCTCTTGCCCAGAGTAATGTACTACAGAGTCGGCAGAGCATTGTGTTTATACTCCTGGTCCAGACTGCGAGCAAGCAGAGTTGAGTAGCAGAGCAGGCAAACATATGAAAATAAAATGAGCGGGAAACCGTTCCTCGGAAACTATCATCACTCCGCCGTTAACATTAGGAATAATAAGTGTTCCCATCCCATAGAAAATTATTATTGTTTAAGGACGCGTCAACCGCTAGGTCATAATGCATACCTCTCTAGCCAAGAGGATATGGAGAGGGAGGGCCCATGCTGCTCAGAACCAGCCACGGCTGAGGGGAGGAAGGGGGGTTTCTCACGTCGCGGTCGTCATTGTCTTTGTCATCGTCCGTTGTGACATTGTTATTATGGTCGGGGAGGTCGTCAAGGGAAGGGGGAGATGCCCCCGACGACAAATGCCAGAGCTCGCCTCTAGTTTAGGGGAGTAATATACTCCCTAATTACTAGCTGATGTTTGCGAGGTGGTCTTTTTCTCTTGAATCGCCTTGTACGGTTAGCAGAGCCATGCTCTGGGCCAACTCTACCCCGGGCCCAGACGGGGGCGCAGCCAGACATAGAGCGCACCCCCTCTCTCTCACAGTCGTCAGTCAGTGGCGTACCGTTGACACATCGAGGCCTCGTGAATCGGAAAGAGTAAATGAAAAAAAGCTTTTATTACAAAACAGCAACAAAATGAACCCTGCCGCCCCATTTGAATAAAATTAATCTGAAGTTACGAGAGAAGACACGGATTTTATTCTTATTAAGTTTGATACAATACAATTTGTCAATAGGCCTGAGTGCAACAAATTATTTGGGCCCCTGGTACTGCTCAATTTCCCACACGACTCCTTTTGACGACGAATTTATATCTTACGTACAAGACACATAAACATTGCACGTATGTTGCATGTATGTAGAATAGAAGTGTTTGATATGGGGAGGCACGTGGCGGCGGAGGCAGGGCGGTCGCCTCGACGGCTGCGATTACGGCCGGCAAATAGGGTGGTCGTCGCAGACGGTATACCCCGACGTACAAGACGACATAA
>JAMZAV010010534.1:0-22412 GCA_024449915.1 Sweltsa coloradensis
TCAATAAAGATGTAGGTTATAACAAAGAAAAAAAAAGAAAACCCGTAAAATATCGATTTTATGATAAATATTTTTTCAATTGCGCCAAATTCACAAGATATCTAAATTCATAAAAAAGGTTCTGTGCAAAAATCATTAAAATCGGATAAAGCATGTAGGTGTTATAAGTCGAAGAAATTTTTTTTAAATTGAAAAAAATCGTAAAATTGCGATTTTCATGAGAAAAAAATTTTCCGATTGCGCTCAAAAACGTGGCAGTACTAAGTTCAGAGATTTCGAAGGTCTCCATAAAATTTCATCGCAATCGGAGTATCGGTTTAGCCGGAATCGTGTGGACAAACAGACAAACATACAAAAAAAAAAAAAAAAAAAAAAAAAAAAAACATTCCGGATTTTTTTCTCCAGTGTAGTAGAATGGAATCTTCGCTTCGCTCGCTACGCTCATCCAACAACTTGCTGCTATTTTTGTACGTACACATTTCAAAAACTTTCCAAAAAACTCATCCATCCAGAACACCCGTGCAATTTCTAACATTCATTCATGTCCCCATCATAACACCACGCGATATTCCAAAGGGCCTATATACGCCTGCCTCTCCATATACAATAAGCTGTCAAAACACATCAGAAACATCAACATTCATACCACATTTAGTATCAAATTAAAAGTATTTCTAGTAGAAAGAACATTTTACTCGCTAAACGAATTCCTAACAGATTAACCCTTGTCCTCCACTACTAAATTATCCCTTATAGATCCGTACTATAGGCCCTACACGTATATTTTACATTCAATACAATACCTTTCCATAATCATTATATCATACCATACGCTAGCGTTTTATATTATAATTCATCCTAAATAACAGTGTATTGTAGTGTTTTATATCATACCTATTACTCAATACTTATAACTTACTTAACTTTCTTATAACTTGTTTCACATGGAATGCACATTCTTTTTTATTATTCATTTTATACCATGTTTCAGCCTAAAGAACTATTCACTCCCTCTTCACGAAGAGGTGTATATACTTGTACCATGTGTTGGTCTCAGTTAATAAACTTATTTATTTTTTATTTATTTATAACGTCTATCCTATCCAGTTAAAAAACTGTTTTACAAAGGAGGAAAACCATAAATAAATATTAGAAATAGTAATATTAGAACAACAATGAATTAAAACACAACAATTTTGGAATCAAATATAAAAAAAGGTCGTTGGAAAAAAGAAAAAAGAAAAAACAAAATGAGAAAAAAAGAAAAGAAAAAATCATTAAAAAAGAAAAGACTGATTGAGCGAGCGTCTCCACTTGACTCTTATGGCTCGAATGTCTGTTTTTTTTTTGTTTTTTTTTCCTGTTACTGCATCGATACAGGTCGCACCGTTTCTCTGATCGACCTGAAATTGTTTACACATGTACATACACCTAGGCGGGTTGCTGTATAGTTTTTGAACAAAATCCGATCGTTGGTAAAAAAAAAAAATGTTCCGATCGTTATGAAATTTTGCAGGGTCAATAAGTACAACATTCTCTCCTATTTTCCAAATTTTCAGCTAAATCGGTCAAGACCTTAAAGACTTATCGGTAATCATAATTCGAAAAATGAAGTTAAAAATGAAGGAGGCAGTGAAGATACAAAGATACACTTTAGAAGGCATAACGTGAATTAGTACAATGCAAAGATGTTGGAATAGTATAAAGTGTACAATGTCAATATCCAGTTAGGCCTACACTGTGTGGTGGGCCTTATGGGAATGTCGTACTCGGGTCATGTTGCACGTACCGGTGCTCGCTCAACAACGCGTCCAACTGAGCGTTTTCCTAGTTTATTAAAACGATCCCACTCAAACGAATATTATGAGGTTTGCCAAAAATCAGGAACAGAAAATCAGAGAGTAATCAAACTTTCGCGGAAGAAACCACCAAACGCGAATCTTCATTCTTGTGTTCAAATCTTGATAACAATTTTTAATACAAAAGATCTTGACTCTAATATAGACGTATAATTATTTGAAATTGTTCAAGTCAAAAACTGATCACAGCATTGATACAGGACACCTAACTCAAGTTGCAAACTCCATCAGCGGGCGGCAACCAGACAATCTAGGCAGAAAGAAAAATCTAATCTACTCTACTTTATAAAATGGTATATTTTAATAGAGCTGCAAAGTTGTGGAATTATTTGCCAACTCTATTGAAGTCCACCTGGAACAATAATAAATTTAACGGTGTGTGAAACTACTTTTCTGTAAAAGTGATAGATCAATACTTGAGTCAGGCTATTGTGCGCCTAAAAAACCGTCACATTATGACAATTTAATCTCGTTTCTCTCACAATAATTGACAACATTGTTAGTTGTATTGTGAAATGCAAACGATCTTGATGTGTGCCTATCCTTAAACACACACACGCATATATACATATATCAATAATTGGATGAGCGTAGCGAGCGTAGCGAGCGAAGCGAAGATTCCATTTCACTACACTGGAGAAAAAAATCCGGAATGTTTTTTTTTTTTCTTTTTTTTTTTTTTTCTGTATTATTGTGTGTTTGTCAGCACGATTCCGGCTAAACCGATACTCCAATTGCAATGAAATTTTCTGGAGACCTTCGAAATCTCTGAACTTAGAACTGCCACGTTTTTGAGCGCAATCGAAAAATTATTTTTCATTAAAATCGCAATTTTACGATTTTTTTCGATTTTTTAAAAATTTCTTCGACATATAACACCTACATGCTTTATCAGATTTTAATGAGTTTTTCACAGAACCATAATTTTATGAATTCAGATATTTGTGTGAAATTTAAGCGCAATCGAAAAATTATTTCTCATGAAAATCGAAATTTTACGGGTTTTTTCTTTTTTTAAACAATTATTTGACTTATAACACCTACATGCTTTAACCGATTGTAATAATTTTTTCACAAAACCTTAATTTTATGAATTAATATATTCGTGTGAAATTTGAGCGCAATCAAATAATTATTTCTTATGAAAATCGCAATTTTACGATTTTTTTCTTTTTTTAAATTACGATTAATTAAAAAAATTAAAAATTAAAGTTTATTTTTTATTTAATTTAAATTAATTTTAAAAAAATCTTCAATTTAGTAACGATTTTTTCACAGAACAACAGAAAATCCGCATAACACGTATGGCAGCTCAATGCACCAATTACGCTCATCCAACAACGCGGCGGGACTTAAGCGTTTTCCTAGTAATAATCAATGTACGGTATACTCATGTTGTATCAACTTCTTACTTGTAATTAATTCTAATTACATACTCTTAATTTGTAATTCTGTATTAATTAGCCAATAGGTCCAGTTGACCTCATTGTAAATACCTGCATTTCAAAATTAATGTTAAATGTAGAACTCAAAAAATAAAATATATAACTATGTCTCTAAAGGATGACCCTAACGGGTGTGCATTAATTTTAATATTCACTTAATTATTGTGTATTTGTGTCTACATACCCACATACATGATTTCTTTAAACATGTAAGCTCAAGAATAGTCTTGTTTATAAGCGTAATACTTATAGTAATATCATACCTAATTACAGTTGTGCGATAGGTGTTGACTGTTGAGTTAATAAGTGCGTTAGTAAATATGAAATATTAGAAATAAGAAATATTTGTAAACCTAGTTATATAATGGTGGAATGGAAGGGCACATTGTATCATGGGGCTCTGCCCTTTCCCTTCCATCATCAATTTGCATTTATTTAAATGTATGTTGACTAATAATGTCCTTAAAGCGGGCTAATGCTTAAAAACTTTTTACTTATTCATACTACCCAACTCATGGGAGATGAGAAGTGATTGGATTTTTCCATGTGTTCATTCAGTAATAAGAGCTACATTGCGTCTTCTTTTCGATTTATATCATGATGTCAACAGTCACAACAAATAGCAGTTTAATGAAGGTGTGTCTTAAGTCTCGGTAGCTCAATTGGTAGAGCTATGGCGCGTTAAGCCAGAGGTTCTGAGTTCGATCCCCAGTCGGGGCATACTTTTATTACAACTGCTATCATTGACTAATAATGTTCTTAAAGCGGGCTTATGCCTAAAAACTTCACATTCATACTACCCAACTCATGGGAGATGAGAAGTGATTGGATTTTTCCATGTGTTCATTCAGTAATGACAGCTACATTGTGTCTTCTGTTTGATTCATATCATGGATGTCAACAGTCACAACAAATAGCAGTTTAATGAAGGTCTGTCTTATGTCTCGGTAGCTCAATTAGTAGAGCTATTGCGCGTCAAGCCAGAGGTTCTGGGTTCGATCCCCAGTCGGGGCATACTTTTATTACAACTGCTATCATTGACTTATAATAAAAAAATAAATAATAATAATAATAATAATAATAATAATAATAATAATAATAATAATAATAATGAATATACAGTTTTTAAGCATAAGCCCGCTTTGAGGACATTATTAGTAAATGATAGCAGTTGTAATAAAAGTATGCCCCGACTGGGGATCGAACCCAGAACCTCTGGCTTAACGTGCCATAGCTCTACCAATTGAGCTACCGGGACCACAGAACAAACCTTTACTAAACTGCTATTTGTTGTGATTGTTGTAATAATAATAATAATAATAATAATAATAATAATAATAATAATAATAATAATAATAATAATAATAATAATAATAATAATAATAATTATAATATTAAAAACAAGGAAAACGCTTAAGTCCCGCCGCGTTGTTGGATGAGCGTAATTGGTGAATTGAGCTGCCATGTGTTATGCCGATTTTCTGTTGTTCTGTAAAAAAATTATTACCAAGTTCAAGATTTTTTTAAAATTAAATTGAATTCAATAAAAAATAAACTTAAATTCAATTTATTTTTAATTAATCAAAATTTTAAAAAAGAGAAAAATTGAAAAATTGCGTTTATTTTAAGAAATAAATTATTCTTTGATTGCGCTTAAATTTCACACGATTATATAAATTCATAAAATTAAGCTTCTGTGAAAAAATCATTACAATAGGATAAAGCATGTAGGTGTTATAAGTCAAAAAATTGTTTTAAAAAAGAAAAAACCGCAAAATTTAGATTTTTATGAAAAATAAATTTTCGATTGCGCTCAAATTTCACACGAATATCTTAATTCATAAAATCAAGGTTCTATGAAAAAATCATTACAATCGGATAAAGCATGTAGGTGTTATAAGTCGAAGAAATTTTAAAAAAATCTAAAAGAATCGTAAAATTGCGATTTTCATGAGAAATAATTTTTCGATTGCTCTCAAAAACGTGGCAGTTCTAAGTTCAGAGATTTCGAAGGCCTCCATAGAATTTCATGGCAATTAGAGTATTGGTTTAGCCGGAATCGTGTTAACAATCACACAAAAATACAAAAAGAAAAAAAAAGAAAAAAAACAAAAACATTCCGGATTTTTTTCTCTAGTATAGTGAAATGGAATCTTCGCTTCGCTCGCTACGCTCATCCAATAATAAATTATAACAAAAATTGAATATTAAATATATATATAAAATATAATAATATAAAGATATGGTTTTTAAGCATAAGCCCGCTTTAAAACTGCTATGAATCAATAATAATATAATATATATAAATCAAATAATTATGTCTATATTAGAGTCAGGATCTTTTGTACTAAAATTGTTATCAAGATTTGAACACAAGAATGAAGATTCGCGTTTGGTGGTTTCTTCCGCGAAAGTTTGATATATATGTATATATTAATTATGAATTACATATATAAATTTCAATAAAAAATTATAATTAGTCCAGTGAGCGAAGCGAATGAGGATTTTATAACGCTACTCGATCGGGCCTTGGCCGTGACCATTGTCTGTATGTTAAATGTCTGTTTGTCCGGGCTCATACGGCCGAACGGCCAAATAGATTGAGCTGAAATTTTAAACAGACATCCGTGACCAGGTAACTAAGAACTGCTAACAAAATGAGCAATATCCGTTGCGATTTAAGCTCACAAGAAATAAAAATGTGAAAAATTTGAACTTAGATTGAAAATGTTTAAAATACCCATTAGTAAAATAGAACACAGCCTGTGAAAGTTTGCGATCAGATGAACTAAGTAAATGTTTAATTGGATGAGCGTACCGAGCGTAGCGAGCGAAGCGAGCGAAGCGAAGATTCCATTTCACTACACTGGAGAAAAAAATCCGAAAAGTTTTTTTTTCTTTTTTTTTTCTTTCTGTATTTTTGTCTGTCTGTTAACACGATTCCGGCTAAACCGATACTCCGATTGCGATGAAATTTCATGGAGGCCTTCGAAATCTCTGAACTTAGAACTGCCACGTTTTTGAGCGCAATCGAAAAATTATTTCTCATAAAAAACGCAATTTAACGATTTTTTTCGATTTTTAAAAACTTTCTTCGACTTATAACACCTAGATGCTTTAACCGATTGTAATGATTTTTTCACAGAACCTTAATTTTATAAATTAAGATATTCGTGAGAAATTTGAGCGCAATCAAAAAATTATTTCTAATGAAAATCGAAATTTTACGGTTTTTTCTTTTTTAAAACAATTCTTTGACTTATAACACCTACATGCTTTATCCGATTGTAATGTTTTTTTCACAGAACCTTAATTTTATGAATTAATATATTCGTGTGAAATTTGAGCGCAATCGAATAATTATTTCATATGAAAATCGCAATATTACGATTTTTTTCTTTTTTTAAATTTCGATTAACTAAAAAAATTAAAAATTAAAGTTTATTTTTTATTTAATTTAAATTAATTTTTAAAAAAATCTTCAACAGTAATGATTTTTTCACGGAACAACAGAAAATCCGCATAACACATGGCAGCTCAATACACTAATTACGCTTATCCAACAACGCGGCGGGACTTAAGCGTTTTCCTAGTATTTTGTTTTCATTATGCATGGCTTCTGTCATTCTGTAAATAATGCTGGCTATCAAGGATATTATTATACACTTCGTTTGGGCTGGTGATGATCTACATGAAACAGTGCGACGTATTTTATCTCGCAAACATCAGCTAGTAAGTAGGGAAGTATATTACTTTCCGAAACTAGAATGCGAGCTCTGGCAGTCGTTGTCGGGGACCCCCCATATTCTCTGACGACCTTCCCAACGACGACGACCAGGACAAAACGAACGATGACAAAGACGATGACGATTGACGACCACGACGCGAGAACTCTCCCTTTTCTTTCACCTTTACCCGTGGCTATTTCTGACCAGCACCAGCATGGGATTTTCCTCCCTCTATCCTCTAGGCAAGAGTTGTGATTTTTGACCTAGCGGTTGTCGCACCCTTAATCCAAACTAAAACTAAATTGGGACGTATGGGACCAGCCTTTTTTCATAATAGGACGACGACAAACGGTTGACGCACCCTGAAACCAAAATAATATGAACCACTTTCTCTGTTCGCCTAGGCCTAAATATTTTTTTTTTTGGGGTTTATTTGTATTAAGGACGCGTCAACCGTTAGGTCATAATGCACGACTCTAGCCTAGGGGATGGGGAGGAGGGGCCCATGCTGGTCAGAACCAGCTATGGGTAAGGGGAGGAAGGGTGATTTCTCACGTCGTGGTCGTCATTGTCTTTGTCGTCGGGGAGGTCGTCAAGGGAAGGGGGAGGTGTCCCCGACGACGATTGCCAGAGCTCGCCTCTGGTTTTGGGGAGTATAATATACTTCCCTCTTATTAGCTGATGTTTGCGAGGTGGACCTTTTCTCTTGAATCGCCTTTTACGATTAGCAGAGCCATGCTCTGAGCCAATTCTACCCCGAGCCCAGTGGCGTAAATATAGGTGGTGCAAGTGGTGCAGTTGCACCGGGGCCCACGGCCTGGGGGGGCCCACACAGGATGCAGCTCGGCGCCAGTAGCCGGTGTATACAAATTACAAATTCTACCGTGTATTATTCACTTCTTGCCTTTACTTCAATCCCAAGAAAGCCGTTCAAACGTGAATGCTGAAAACATGTCCCATTATCAAAATAATTTCAAGGGAAGTGTTTAGGTGTGCCCTTACTATTGTGAGCGTGCAGAAATAACCCTTTTCTGGGAAATAGGAATACATTATGGCTTCGAACCCCTTCAAAGTAAGAATATTTTTGTCAATTTATTGCTAAAATCTGATTGGCTAAAACTTGGAGACATCTTGTTTCAGCCAATAAGATATCGAAGCGAGTAGTGAGTAGGCCTAAGTCTACATTTTCTGCAACACTGACTCCCTGTGCGTTTTAAATTTTACCTCAGTTGGTAACGAAACAAACGCCGAGATTTTCAGTGCTTGTGCGCGAACGTGTAGAACAAATAGTGTTTGTTAGGTGCCGTTTAGCGTGTGACAATGTCTAATAAACTAAAACGACCAAGTGGCGCTCAAAAACGTAAAGTAAAACGGGTAGAAGACATGAAAGTGTCTAAGCTTACTAAAATTAATTCTTTTTTTGTTTCCAAGTGTTATGCAGATGCTACTACGAGTGATAGCTCAACAAATGTAATTACCTCCGAAAACGATTCACAAAGTATAACGGTTTGCGATACAGTAAACATTAATGTGACAGTCGATGATTATGTTTCTTACGTTGCCAGTGACGGCGGCAAGTGCTGAGAGGTCTTTTTCTAAACTAAAACTGATCAAGTCGTACCTTCGAAGCACTATGGGTCAAGAAAGACTAACCGGATTATCAATCTTATCTATTGAACAAGAGAGAGCTCGGAAAATAGATTTCAGCAAAACCATCGATATGTTTGCAGAGCAAAAGGCGAGACGAAAAAATCTGAAGTAACGCTGTTCCTGATTCCATTGGTAAGTCAGTACTTTCAATTTTTCTCAGGTTTGAATATTTTACACGTATTTTAGTACCGGTTCAACGAGGTAGGTCACCGCAGTGAATGTCATAAATTTAAAAATCTGATGGGGGGGGGCCCATTATTTGTATTTGCACCGGGGCCCTTCATCATCTAGTTACGCCACTGCCCGAGCCAAGACGGAATCGTCTTTAATTTTTCATACATTAACGCTGGAGGAAGTACCTGTTCTAAGGGTCATACACCGGCCGTTCCATTTAGCCTGGGGTGTAGCCATCTGTTCAACAAGGGTCTGTGACCACAAATGTTTGTATAAAGATTATACTAGGGAAACGCCAAAGTCGTTGTTTGACGAGTGAGTGAGCCATGTGTTGAGTACCCGCTAACATTACTTTTCTTCCCCCTACCTTAGACCTCCCTAGCCTATATCATTGGCTAAAGTGGCGCATTATGGCCGGACAGTTGACGTGCCCTTAAACTTAAAAACTTAAAAACCCTATTATTTATACCGCAATATAATTACCTAACTTAAATCCAATTAATGTTCACGGGTACTCAACACGTGGCTCTCACTCGTCTAACAACGACTTTGGCGTTTCCCTAGTATTAATAACTAGGAAAACGCTTAAGTCCCGCCGCGTTGTTGGATGAGCGTAATTGGTGTATTGAGCTGCCATATGTTATGCGGATTTTCTGTTGTTCCGTGAAAAAATCATTACTGTTGAAGATTTAAAAAAAAAATTATTTAAATTAAATAAAAAATAAACTTTAATTTTTATTTTTTTTAGTTAATCGAAATTTAAAAAAAGAAAAAAATCGTAATGTTGCGATTTTCATAAGAAATAATTATTCGATTGCGCTCAAATTTCACACGAATATATTAATTCATAAAATTAAGGTTCTGTGAAAAAACCATTACAATCGGATAAAGCATGTAGGTGTTATAAGTCGAAGAAAGTTTTTAAAAATCGAAAAAAATCGTAAAATTGAGTTTGAACAAGTGCAATGTAGATTGTTCGTATTAAATGATTTGTTAGAATATTTCGTGGTCTGTAAAAGATATATGTCATTTGGCTTAGTTTATTTGCAATACTTTTTGAGTAAGTATCCCATTTAAGATGACAATCAATGAGAATACCAAGGTATTTGGTATTGTTTTCTCTCTTGATTTGTGTACACAAGCAGTCAGGTTGGATACTACAAGATCCATGATGTATTTTTACACTCATATCTAGATCAGGTTGAGTTTTACATTTAAAGGATAAAGTGAAGTAAATTGTTTTCTCTTTATTAAGAGTTAGATAGTTTGTGTTTAACCAGCTGAGTATACACCCTGCATTATAAAGGCTTGTTCCCAGTTTGAAACAGACACGACAATAACTGTGTCATCAGCGTAAGTAATTATCTTTATATTGGAGTATAAGTCACACAAGCCATTTATGTAAATAATAAAAAGAATCGGTCCTAGTTCTGTGCCTTGCGGAACTCCACAAGTTATGGTTTTACTATCACTAAGTGTATTTCCAATTTTCACAAATTGTTTTCTGTTTGTAAGATAGCTTTGAAATACTTGAGCAGAACACCGCGAATGCCAGCATTTTCCATTTTATGAATCAGTTTACTATGATTTACAGTGTCGAATGCCTTAGCTAGGTCTAGGAAAATAGCTAAGGCTTTCTTGCCACCGTCAAGGGCCGAGTATAGATTTTTGGTTAAATCATGTATAGCATCATCTGTGCATTTATTCTCCCTAAATCCAAATTGATTAGGGGAAATAATAAGGTTATGTTTTTCTAAGTAGTTTACTAATCTTGTTTTTAGACATTTTTCAAATACTTTGGCTAGATGAGAGATCAATGATATAGGTATGTAGTTTTCTGTCATTGTAGGATTTTTAGCTTTATATATTGGTCCAATTATGGCCGTTTTCAGGTTTTCTGGAAATTCACCAGTTTCTAGTGCTTGATTAAAAATAAATGAGAGGGGTTGAGCTATGAGATAACAAATTTCTTTTAGTGTTTTTACTGTGGTACCATCTAAGCCTGGTGCTGAGTTTGACTTTAGATTATTGATGTTGCCTATTATCTCCTTATTGCATATTGGGGATAAGAAGATAGAAGAGGTTGGTCCGTTAACTTTCTTTAGGGTAATATTGGTACCGGTAAGGAAACTCTGTTAGTATTAATAGGCCTAGGCCTAGGCCTACCTTAGTTATTGATCACATTGTTTTCCTTTATGATGCTAGCGAGATTAGGTCCAACATTAGTGAAGTATTCGACAAATGTATTAGCAATTAACTTAGGGTTGTCATCAGTCTTATATATTTTATCATCAATATTTCTTTCTTTATTAAGATGAGAGCTTTTGCACTTGCGATTTATTATTTCATTTAAAGTTGTCCATACTGTCTGTGGGTTGTTATTGGCAGACTCAATTTTTTTCTTGTATCAATCATTTTTGGTATATTGTATCAAAGAGGAAAGATAATTTCTTTTTTTTTTATATTTTGTTTTCAAAGTGTTTAGTTCAGCTGTATTATGTTCATCTTTATTCTTACTAAGTTTGTTTATTTTAAGGTGTATCACAATGTGACTTTGTCACAACGCTACGCTGTAGCGTGGCTGTATGATGCAGTCCCTACCAGTACACTAAGCGTGTGAAAAATTATATGAAATTAATTAAATGCATGAATGTACAGGTAAGAATAATAACAATCACAGTATCGAAGCGCTATTCTGTGTGGTTCACTCATGTGTGCAACACAATCTATAGACGGTGTACACGGAGCACTTTGAATACACGACCTCTCGGTGCGAACACTGGCTCGACTGTGTAAATAAACAAATAAAATCTATCCTCAAGACACAACTAAACGGTGAAAACAAGATCGAAGCAATAAATACATAATATGCTATACCAGTACTGACATATTCATTCGGAATCGTTAAATGGACACAGACGGGCATCCACGCGCTGGAAATATTAGCTCATACTTCACTTACCAAACACAGAATGCATCATCCTAAATCAGCAAGTAGAAAGATTGACACTTCCAAGAGAACAAGGAGGACGGGCCCTAATTGATCTGAAAAACTTATATTATAAACAATATACATTTTAAGAAAATATTGTTTTACAAAGAGCAACCAATCAACACTTCATAGGGATGTGCACTGCTAGCTGACAAATCATTAACTCCACTCAATCTAGCAAATGAAAATGTCAATCTACAAGTGTACCTCATAACTAACACTGCAAAAGAGTTACGTCTTTCAGAAAATACCCTACACAAGAGACATTATGATGAATTGCACAAAGGTCACGTTGATATTAAAGCATCAAATAGGTGGTTAAACAACGGGGAACTATTTGGAGAAACAAAAGGTTTTATGATGGCTATTCAAGACCAAGTGATTGCAACGAACAATTTAAAAAAATACATAATAAAAGATTCGGCAGTAAATGATCAATGTAGGAAATGTAGTGCAAAGGGTGAAACTATCGAGCACATCATATGTGGATGCAAATCATTATGTCAAACAGATTACCTCTACAGACATAACCAAGTAGCTAACATTGTTCATCAAAAACTAGTTATCAAATACAACCTCATTGACACAAACACACCTTACTACAAATACAAACCGGAGAAAGTACTAGATAGCAAAGATTTCAAATTATATTACGACCGCACAGTTATAACAGACCAAACTATACATCACAACAGACCGGATATAATAATAATTGACATGAAGAAACAAGATACTACACTTATTGACGTTGCTGTGTCAATGTGTCATAACGTCGAGACTACATGAAAGAATAAAATTGACAAATATAGTGAGCTTGCAATTGAGATCTAGAAGATGTGGAAACAGAAAAAGGTAAAAACAATCCTATTCGTTATATGGGCCAACGGCATAATAGGCTACCGAAAAAGCTACATGACAGCATTAAAATAAAGAAAAAAAGTTAAAGAAGCAATGCGGGGTATAAGAACAGCTGCAAAAGGAGTGGACAATATAGAGATTAAACTAATCGATAATGTTCTGCCTGTTATTCTCCCGGCCCTTATGCACATATTTAATTTCTCACTTCAAAACAGCATTTATTCATCAATGTGGAAGCATTCTCTTCTCTGGGTGTCTCTGTTTGGGCTACTTCCCTCCCAGTTTAAAATCTGCTGTCATCGTCATGATTCCAAAGAAAGGACAGCCACCAACGAATCTCGCTAGTCACCGGCCTATTAGTCTCTTGAACGTTGTGGCAAAGGTTCTTGAGAAAGTGATTCACTCCAGACTGGTTGCTTTTGCTGACCGCCTCCACATCATCCCCGAGTCACAGTCCGGCTTCCGAACAGGTCGCTGCACGACAGACCCCCTCATCAAGCTGGTGGACGGGAGGTTTCAGGGGCCCCTAAACGATGGCAGTGTGTGCTAGCTATTTTTCTGGACATATCACGCGCCTTTGAAAAGGGTTTTGGGCATGACGGGCTCTGTTACAAGCTGCTGCAACTAAGAGTCCCTTTTGTAATGGTGCGCTTCATCCGAGCTTTTCTCACGGGACGTCTCGCTTTTTGTGCGTGTTAACGATCAAGTACCCCGGGCTCGTTTACCCCTCTTTCTGGCGTCCTCAAGGTTCCTGCCTCTCTCCTCTCTCTACCTGATCTACTGCCACGATATTCCTCCTCCCTTGTCCCGTTACCTTGCCTTAAGCCCTTTATGCAGAGGGACACGGCCTACTGGTGCAAAGGGCGCACAGCGAGAGAAGTCTTCCGCCGTCTACAGCGCCAAAATAAAGCTCTGGAAGTTTGGATGCGTCGTTGGGTGTATTGCGAACGCCTTAAAGACACAGCTTATCCTTTTTCACCACCGGCACAAAACGCAGAAAATGTCCTCAACGACCACTCCGTCAGTCCATCTCACTTGGGGCGCTACGGTGTACCCTAGCGGCTGCCAAAAGTACCTTGGAGTAACCTTTACAGACATTCTGAACTGGGGTGCTCATTGCCGTGACGTCATCAACCGTGCGCGGTCGAGACTAAATTTACTCTTTGATGCTTCGTGGGCGACTTTCTGGATGCAGTTTCCGTACTCTACGGCACACTTATAAAAAACTTTCATCCGTCCCCTCTTTGAATACGCGGCCCCGGCGCTGACACCCGTCTTTGGAGGATGTCTCCAGCAATATTTCTCGCTGAGCGAAGAATCCTTCGCCGCATCGCGCGGCTTCCTCCGATGACGCGGAATGAAGACGTGTATGCCCAAACCGGCGTCGGGGGTATCAGCGCTCGACTCGACACCCTCGCAGGGGCTTCGTGCAACGTCTTCAAGCAGGCGGCAGGAATGAGCTCACGACCTCGTTTCGCGTCCTCGAGTTTTTCAGACCTCTACCGCGATTCAAGTACCCTTATTCCCCCTTTTGCCTTTCAATTTGTCTAACTTTATAAATGTTTATGTTCTCTTGTTGTTTTTCATGTAATGTTTAATTTGTAACTCTGTTATCACTGTGTCAGGCTACAGAGGGCACACTTGCCCTGCATTAGCCTTCCTGCCCTATGGGCAGGTAAAATACAATAAAAATTAATTAATTAATTAAGCATTCCATTGTTGTACCCCTTGCAAAAAAGAGTCAACCAGAACAAGCTTCTGACTACCGACCAATTATTATTTTACCAGCACTATCAAAGGTCCTCGAGCGCATTGTTCACAAGCAAATTACAAACTATTTGAATGCTAATAATTTATTTGATGAATTCCAATAAGGCTATCGTGTTGGGCCCTAGCAGGGTACTGCTGTCTTAAAAGTTAATAATGATTTTAGTTTCTGCGATGGATAAAGGGCAGGGACGATACTTTGTTGTTAGACTTCAGTAAGGCGTTTGACTCGGTTGACAATGATATTCTATGGGTATACTTGCAACTTTAATTTCTCTAACAGGGTTTTTCTTGATTGGGTTAACTCTTCCAGACCAATAGGAAGCAATTTTGTGAAAATAGGTGTGATGAATTCCCAATTTGGGTTTTAAAGTCAATTCAGGAGTTCCTCAGGGCTCTGTACTGGGCCCTCTATTTTTTTCTTTACATGAAAACCCATTTCAAAAAATCCTAAAGTTCTGTCAGTATCATTTTATGCTGACGATTGCAGCTTTAAATAATTACTACGATTAAATTTCTTATTTAAGCTTTACAAATTTTAATGGTGAACTGATGTGTTGTATAAAAAGAAAGAATACAATCGGTTTAAAAAAAAAACCAACAAAATCACAAGCTATTATGTTTGGCACAACAATTTCTCTGTCTAAACTAAACAAAAGTATATCCCAAAACTTAATATAATGGAGACTTTCTTAGCTATTCTTGAAAAAGTAAGAACCTTGGACTGCTTAGGATGAATTCCTACTTGGTCAGATCACATATCAAACATTTGTCAAAAGTCTTTAGAACAATGCACTGTCTCAAGAGAAATTAGGAATTCTTACCAACAAAGATAAAAATCATGCTTGAGCAATCTCTTATTTTCTCCCACGATTGATTACTGTGATGTAACTTACAGTAACAATCTCACACAACAAAAATCCAAACAAACTGCAGAAAGTTCAGAATGCTTGCTTGAAATTTTTTATTTAATCTTAAATATTATGATCATGTGGGCCCCATCCAGAATCGAACTGTCTTGGCTTACCTTTGAGCAACGACCGTGTGTATCACTCTCTTTCTCTTCTACACAATATCATCAACAATTCTGCTCCAGTTTATCTTTCACAATATGGAAATCTTCTTAATTGCAACCATGACAACAACACACGGTCACAATCAACATCAACTTTAAAAATTCCCAAACATAAAACCTCCTTATACAGTAATTCATTTCCTGTTTCTGCTGCCCGAGCATAGAACCAAATTCCTTCACCCATTCGCATTATCAAATCTAAATCAGTCTTCAAAAACAAATGTCATTCGTATTTACTTGATCCTTCTTTGTAATCTAACAAATTATTTAAAAAGACAATGCTCATTCATTGAAAGGTTAAATCATTGTAGGATTAACTTGCAATTTTACTTGTACTAGTTTTATGTTTTTTTTAATCATTTTTATATCTTTGTATTGTTCACTTGTGTGGTTATTTTTTACTTGTGTTATAATTGTAATTTGTATTGTGCTTGGTTCAGCAGAACAAAAGGCCTCATGGTCTTAAGCTTCGCCAAGATTAAAATAAAGACCCTTTTATTATTATTATTATTAGTATTATTATTATTATTATTATTTATTATTATTATTATTATTTATTATTATTATGATTATTATTATTATTATTGTTTTATTGGATGTATGTCATACAAACTCGGTTAAAAAACGGAAGCTAACATGTTGTACGGACTTACGTCAAGTACTTCCATGTGTACCTATTACATACATTATTACTTTTGTCTTAACTCTAACTAAAATAAGTAATTTATAAATTGTAATATTGTCTGTAGATGATGTTTTCTTTTTTTGCTGTGTACGGTCGTGGCCGATTTCTCGTCGACATCCTAGCATTTGCTCTTCGGACTATGGGAAACCACGAAAAACCATGTCAGGATGGAAGCTGTCTCGAAATCTCGAAGTATCATTCTTAGTTTAGAAATTTACGAATATTCTACACGTTTTGAGTATTACTGCCTTTGAGTCTCGATGTATACATTGGGTTGAAGATCTAGTTGTTTAATGCTTTCATGTAGCTTCTTCGGTATGATGCCGTTGGTGATATAATGAAGGGGATTGTATTACCTTTTTCTGTTTCCACATCTTCTTGATCTCAATTGCAAGTTCACTATACTTGTCAATTTTTTCTTTCCACGTGGTCTCGACGTTGTGGCACATTGGGATAGCAACGTCGATAAGGGTAGTTCTTGTTTCTTCTTGTCAATTATTATTAAATCCGGTCTGTTGTGATGTATCGTTTGGTCGTTATAACTGTGCGGTCGTAATATAATTTGTAATCTTTACATCTAGTACTTTCTCGGGTTTTGTATTTGTAGTAAGGTGTGTGTGTGTCAAGAGGTACTTGATTGCTGTTTTTGATGAATAATGGTTAGCTACTTGGTTATGTCTGTAGAGGTAATCTGTTTGACATAGTGACTTGCACCCGGATATGATGTGTTCGATTGTTTCACCCTTTGCACTACATTTTCTACATTGACTTTTACTGTCGCATCTTGTATTATGTATTTTTTATAATTGTTCGTCGAAATCACTCTGTCTTGAATAGCCATCATAAAACCTTCGTTTCTCCAAATAGTTCCCTTTGTTTAACCACCTATTTGTGCTTTAATACTACGTGACCTTTGTGTAGTTCATCATAATGTCTCTGTGTAGGGTCTTTTCTGGAGAGACGTAACTCTTTTGAAGCGTCAGTTATGAGTTTCCCTTGTAGAGTGACATGGTCGTTTGTGAGATTGAGGGGAGGTAAGGATGTGTCAGCTAGCACAACAGCCCTATGCAGTGTGGATTGGTTGCTCTTTGTAAAAAAGTATTTTCTTAAAATGTCTATTTGTTTATAATATAAGTTGTTCAGATCAATTAGGCCCCGTCCTCCTTTTTCTATTGGAAAGTGTAAATCTCTCTATTGCTGATTTAGTATGATGTATTTGAAAATTTGGTAAGTGTATTTAGGGAGTTAATTTTTCCCAAACGCGTGGATGTCTGTCTGCGTCCATTAATGATTCCGAATGAATATGTCAGTATGGTACAGCATATGTATTTATTGCTGTGATCTTTTTTTACCGTTTAGTTGGGGTCTTGAGGATAGACTTTAGTCGTTTTCTTGTATGTATCTATCAATTTTGCTTTCATAACTTATGTTCAATTCTGGCAGCTTGTGAGAATCCTAAATATTGGTATACATCGTTATCGTCCATTTTTCCCCAATCCTATTTCCATCATCTAGCTGGAACTCTTCTGCTTGTGAAAACCCTTTACCCTTTTCGATATGTAGCGTCTTACATTTGTCTACTCCAAAACTCCATGCAGATATCTTGACTAAATTCTAATGTTGTATTGACTAGACTGTTTAGTTGAGCAAAATTTGATGCATACAACTTTAGGTCATCCATGTAGAATAGGTGGGGAAATTGTGTGACATACCACATTATTGTCCTTAATTTTAAATCCGTATGTCGATTCGTTAAGCTTTATGTGACAGTGGGTTTAATGACAGACAAAACCATAATGCACTTAATGAGTAAACCCTTGGAAAATGCCACGTTTAATTTGTATTGGATCTTTTAGTTCTGCTGGTTTTCATATTTAGTTTTAGTTTTGTTCTCCATGTCTCCATTACTGTCTTCAAAAAGTTTTTCAATTACTGGGTTGATTTTATATATTTGTAAAATCTGAAAAGCCCTGGTGGGGGTGTTGAGTCAAAGGCTTTCTTGTAGTCAATGTAGTTTACGTGAATATTCCTTTTCTTATTGTGTTTCCTGATTCATTACAGTAGAGTCAATTTAAAAAGTTGTTCCTTTTCATCCCTGTGAGTTCTTACAGCATCCTTTTTGTTCCTCGGCCATGATATTGTGTTCTTCGCAATGATTATATACTTTATTTGTTATGCATGAAGTCAATATTTAATATAGTTGGTTTGACATGTAATTGGCCGATATTTACTTGGGGGTTTTTCGTGTCATTTTCCTTTGGTTTGAGAAAGGTTACTCCTTCAGTAAAGAATCGGGTATTTCTTAACCTTATAAAAAATCGTTGAGACATTTTTCTAATTTGATTGTGAGTAGTATTGAATTTCTTATACCAAAAAATTTTGAATATTATCATTACTGGTGCTTTCAGCTTTTGTGTTTGCAAGATTGTCGACTTTAATTCATCAATAGTTATACCTTCGAATCTCATTCATTAATATCGCTCATCCTAGCTATTTCATCTTGAATCCATTGTGATCCTGGTTGTGTGCTACCGGGTTACCCATATCCCGTCCAAAACTCTTCTATCTCTGTCTTAGTTGGTGTTCCATTTCCTATTATTTCTTCGGTACTAGATAGTTGTTGGTAAAACTGTTTTTCCTTTTCTTAAACATTCGGTTTTTTTCTTTTTAATACTACATTTTTTATATCTTTTTTAAAACTCTTAGCTAGAGCACTTACTTTTTGTTTAAGTTGTATCCAAATATTCGTGAATGAATTCGTTAAGTGTTTTATGCTTTGCGTGAACCTTGAATCTTTCAAATATATTTTGGCAGTATCTTATCACATTTTTAGATCGATTACCCATTCGGTATGTTCCAGTCGACCGATATCTCTCCTAAGCTCAACGATTCTCCCAACTAGTCGTTTTCCCATTTCGTACTTTTCTTCTCCTTTTTGTCTTTGAAGATGTTGCAGATTTTACCTTTAAGCCCAAAATTTAACCACTGCTACAGCGGCACAATAAATTGCCGCATGAACGTCTGCAAATGATAGTTCGTCTTGTGTAATCTGATAAAATATGTGTGTTCATTTTGTGTACCGCTGTCTTCATTCCTTTGAATGCTAGGGTTTTTGGTATGTATGGTCTTCTGTTTGGTTGTATGTGCGCAAAACTCTGACATGGCTGTTGTAAATGCTTAAAGCTAGGATGTTCTTTAGATTGAAACATGTCAGGTGTATTTCTATTGCGTTATGCATATCTACCTCTTGGGTTTTATTGTCTAGTTGTTCTAGGTATCTTACTTCTTGGTTGGTTTGGTATTTCTAGTGGTTTTGGACGTTTGGTAGGCCTGGGGGCGTTCTGGTAGGTCTGGATGTTCTGGTAGGCCTGGACGTTCTGGTAAATCTGGATGTTCTGGTTGGTCTGGACGTTCTGAAAAGGTCTGGACGTTCTGGTTGGTCTGGAAGTTCTGGTGTGTCTGGTAGATTTGAAAGTTCTTGCAGGTATGGCAATACCGGTATTCTGGTTAAATTCTAGTAGCTCTGGTATGAAGTGGTCTTCTTCTTCGCTGTCCTCTGCTGATGTATTGCCGTTATCATCTTGATGCGCTTGTAGTTCGTTCTTCACTTCGCGCGTTTTATTCTATTTAATATGTTTACTGGTAACATTTTATTTTTGGATGAGCGAAGCGAAGACTTCAATTTCACTGACCCCCCAAAAAATTTAGCTCGGGTGTTTTTTTTTTTTTTTTTTTTTTTTTTTTGTTTTTTTACTCTCTCCCAGGCAAACGGCATATCCCATCTTGATGAAAAATTTGACAGGGCCCTTCGAAATCTCTGAACTTAGAGGTGTATTGTTTTGGGTACAATCGAAGAAATATTTCTCAGGGAATATCGTACTTTACGATTTTTTTCGTTTTTTTTGTTGCGATATTTCGTGCCATTTGGGCCAATTCTGACCAAACGGGTGGGGCTACAACGTTCATGTTATACATGGACATTGAGGTTATGATGATGTAGTACATTTTTAAAGAAAAAGTTGAAAAAGTTAGCCAGAATCTATAGAAAAAAAAGCTTTTAATATTTAATAATAATTTAATGATAGTTTCACATTTAAATTGATAATTTCACATGTTTAATGAGTAAATGTATTATTTGGGGTTGTATATTTTAAGTCTATTAGTATGTTTTCTATCCATTAGGTAATGCTATGATTTGCACTTGTGGAGTAATTGTACTCTGTTGTGATATGCATCTGATAAAAAATAAATAAATAAATAAATAAATCATTTTTTTGATTTTTTGTGCAATATTTTCGTGCCATTGGTCCAATTCGACCAAAGGGTGGGGCTACAACGTTCATATTATACATGGACATTAAGGTTATGGTGATGAAATTCTTTTAAAAGAAAAAGTTGAAAAAGTTAGCCAGAATCATAGAAATAAAGCTTTAATATAAGTTTTTTACGGTAAATAAAAAAAAATTGACAATAAACAATAGAAACTTGACAACAATCACTACAATGCGTAGGCAACAAAACAAAGCATTTGCAAAAGTAAAGATATCCCACGCAAACTAAAAACTTAAAAAGCTAATCCATAAAACGCGGCGGGACTTTAGCGTTTTCCTATTTAAAACTATAATTCTTCTTTGGTCAGCTATTCTCTGTTCACTTACTTCTAACTAGGGAAAACGCTCAAGTCCCACCGCGTTTGATGGATGAGCTTTTTTAAAAGTTTTTAGTTTGCGTGGGATATCTTTAAATTTGCAAGTGCTTTGTTTGCTGCCCACGTATTGTAGGTGATTGCTGTCAATTTTTCTATTGTTTCTTGACAATTTTTTATTATTTTCCGTTAAAAAACTTATATTAAAAAGCTTTATTTCATGAATCTGGCTTCCTTTGTCAACTTTTTCTTTCAAAAGTTACTTCATCACCGTAACCTAATGTCCATGTATAATATGAAAAGTTGAAGCCCCCCCCGTTTGGTCAGAATTGGCCAAAAAGCACGAAAAATATCGCACAAAAAAAAAAAAAAACTTATATTAAAAGCTTATTTCTATGAAATTTTGGCTAACTTTTTCCAAATTTTTCTTTCAAAAGGTACTACATCACCATAACCTTAAAGTCCATGTATAATATGAACGTTGTAGCCCCACCCGTTTGGTCAGAATCGGCCCAAATGTCACGAAAATATCGCACTAAAAATCGAAAAAAAAAACGTTTAAAAATACGATATTCATGAGAAATATTTCTTCGATTGTACCCAAAAACAATACACCTCAAAGTTTAGAGATTTCAAAGGTCCCCTCCAATTATCATCAACATCGGATATGACGTTTGCCTGGAGAGAGTTAACAAAACAGACAGAAAAAAAAAAAAAAAAAAAAACAAACAAACAAAAAAAAAAACACCCGAGCTAAATTTTTTGGGGGGTCAGTGAAATTGAAGTCTTCGCTTCGCCCATCCAAAAAAAGGATATTCACGAACAAACTCCCTATTAGTGCGGGTCGAAGGCTAAAAAAAACGCATATTTCAGCTTTGACCCATACAGGCGGTACTATTTCGCCCAAAACCAAAATAAAAGTCGGCTACTTCATCACCCACTAGAAAAATGACGTTGTGGTCTTGAAATGCGTGTACGTCATAGATTTACGACGCCATCTTGGATGCGCGGTGGTCGATCGCACTTTGCGTTATAAAACCATATTGTACATTCTGCAATTTTGGGATTAGAAAAACGAAATGTAGTGCGTTGTATTCCCAAGACATGGGCGTACATTATGTTAAAATTTATTTTGGATTGCAACAATAAGGTAAGGTGAAAAATCAACAATGGCAGGGAAATTTAACATTTTTAGAATTACACTAAAATGTTCTATATTTTTTTACGGTTAAACCATCAACATTTTCTTAAGACATGGGGATAGATTTAAATGGCGGACGACATTCGTTTACACGTAGATATTTTTGTTTTGTCCTAATGCAAAAAACTTTGATCTCCTCGATAGTAAACGTAGTCAAAAGTGTAACGCGCGTAAACTGCGAAAATGGACGGGACACAATTTTTGCATTGTTAGATGTGGTTTATACTTACTCCAAAAACAATACTTTTTTTATTTTAATAAATTTATTTTTTTATAAAAAAAACCAAAAAAGTTCATTGTAAAAAAAAGATTTTTAAATTTTTTAATAATGGT
>JAMZAV010010535.1:0-48495 GCA_024449915.1 Sweltsa coloradensis
AATTTTGAACTTGGGTTTCGGCCTTTTTTTTTTTTGACTTTTAACCTTTACACTTTTTCCCTTTGGCGTCCATCTTAAAACACTTACTACATTGTTCCAGGTTGGCGCACTTTTAGAAATTTTTCTAACACTGTTGTAGTGAAAAAAATCACCTACAGGTTACACCACATTGTAGGCTATGTACATACAACGTTTTTCCATGATAAACCAGCAATCGGAAAAATGTGACTTACAACGTTATTCCAGCCGACGCTTAAATTAACAAGTAAAAAATAGAAACTTGACAACAATCACCTACAATGCATTAAAAATGGACTTGCAAGAAAAAGTGGTCCTACGCAATCTAAAAACTTACAAAATAGCTCATCCATCAACGCGGCGGGACTTAAGTTTCACCGATTGTGTTCATCGTATACCTACAGATTGTTTGTATTTATCTTTATTGATACATGCACGCACTAATATTAGTTATTATATTAGTAGGTACCGGTTTCGTTCATGTCGTAGGGAACGAATGACTTTTCAGACAAAGTCTGCTAGAGAAGAAATTTTGAAAACATTTTGCCTAGCTCTACTATAAACAAACATACCATAAACAAACAATTGAATAAATTATTATTGAAAGGGCGTAAGTCCAAAATTATGGGGTTTGAGTTAGCTATGTATTATTGTAGCGGAGAAATAGACGCATCGTTTTGCTTTGAAAGGGCAGAAGTGTATCTCCATGTTTTAACATTGGAATATTTCGTTTATTTTGAAAGGGCGAAAGTCCACGACATTTAAAATTTCATTTCCCGCCGACACGTTGGTGTTTTTTTAAATTTCTGTTTTCAACTAAATAAAGCTATATTCCATCCCTTTTACTGGAACAAAAGTAAATTTGAGCCTAAAATAATAAGGTGAATTATAAAGAACATTTACTTGATTATCTCAGAACTATGTTTTTGGAAATTATGCCCTTTCAATAATAAGTGATTCAATTCCTTCCGAAACGCAAAAACTTGAGTTAAGTGTAATAGTTGTAAGAATGGAAACGTCTTAAGAATAATTTAAAACCGAGTCTCTATGTAAAGCTCGAGTAGCATTTTAGGTGTAACTAAGCACCCTTTCATGGGCTCAGTGCTAAAAATATCTTCTCATCCCCCGTTTACCACCCACTGTGGTAGGGGAAAAGACAACGTTATTGATTCAAACCCTCTCCAGGTATTAAAAAAGTGGTACACGTATATTCAATTGACAGTGTATGCTTGCCCCCGAGTGTTAGTAAATGGGAGGGAGGAAGGGACTCAATCTCCACCGCTTAGTTAGGAGCCCCTTTTCAATTTGAACCAATCAAAAATTTCATTGGAAAAGCGAAAAACAATCATCGGTTAGGGAAGTTTTCCACAACAAACAATCGCTCAGGGCCTCACACAATTACGTGGAATTCACGCAACTGTGTTCTATGGAAAGGACTAGGAGTGCGGGGACATACACAGGATCTTTCACTACACGCAAGTTTTTTTTTGCACTTTCCAAACACTTTTGGGATTCACTTAAAAAAAAGCATCGAAAAATGGAACAAATACATGCCAACCACCTTGATCCCCCAAATTTTGATTTTACCGACATGTTGGCTGGGCGTTAAGCGTGCACCTCTTATTCGGAAAGATCGGATCGGCAATCGACTGAATTTTAAATTTTCCATTTTTTCCCAGTAAATACAAAAGCAAGTTTGTCCTCTTAAATAGCACTTGAACATCCTCACAACAAGGGCCCGGGTCCGCAAACTTTCCTAACCCAGAAATGCACTGAACAAAATGTATAGCTTGTAGTGAATGCGCGGCAGTTTTTCACGGCTCCCCCCGCGTACCCTGCTTTAAATTTAAACATGTGCTGAAATTTTTTTCGTACATGCACTTTTATCTAAAAATTTAAATTTTATTTCTTACAGCCATATGCATTTTTTGCAAGGGGTATTGTCTATTCCAATCTGTATTTTTTTTGTCAATAATTGAAGTTGAAAAAAATTTTTACTTTGATATTTGTTTCATGTTAATTGTACAGGTACATCGAAAACAAGTTAATGTCTGTGCCCTAAAAATACAAAAAATCGCTATAGAAAAATGATTGGATGACGTAGCGAGCGAAGCAAAAAATTCCTTTTCACTACATAAAGAAAAAATCCGGGAATTTTTTTTTTTCTTTCTTTTTTCTTTTTGTATTTTTGTCATCTGTTAACAGATTCCGGCAAACCCCCGAACCCCAAAATTGCGATACATTTTCTAGGGGCCCTTCAAAAATCTTAAACTTTAAACTGCCACTTTTTTGACCCAAATAAAAAAAATTATTTCTCAAAAAATCGCAATTTTTCTTTTTTTTTCGATTTTTTAAAATTTCTTTTTTTTTACAAATCTACATGCTTTTTTGACGTATGATTTTTTCACAAAACCCTTTAAATTTTATGAATTAATATATTCATGTGAAATTTGAGCGCAATCAAAAAATTATTCTTGGAAAATTGCTTTTTTAAGTTTTTTTCTATTTTTAAAACTTTTCTTCGACTTAAAAACCCCTATATATTACCCGATTGAAATGATTATTTCACAAAACCCTTTTTATTTTATGAATTCATTTTGGGGTGAAATTTGAGCTTAACAAAAAAAAAATTCCTTTAAAAATCGCAATTTTACTTTTTTTTTTTCATTAAAAAAAAAAAAAACTTCGATTTAACATATTGTTTTATCCGATTGAATGATTTTTTTTACAAAACCCTTAATTTTACAAATTTAATATATTGGTGTGATATTTGAGCGCAATCGAAGAATAATTTCTCATGAAATCGCAATTATCGCTTTTTTTCTTTTTAAAAAATTACGTTACCCAACAACGCGCCTGAAAAAGTGTTTGCGAAGTTTCCCTATATAAAAAAAATCAGGGTGAAAACATATTAGAGTCGTTCAGCACGACAATTGTAAAATGAATCTACCCCCACACATTTCCCCATGTTTCGCTTACGTCGGGGGGCGGGAAAATTCTATCGCCAATTCCCACGGGAAAAATTTTGTGTTTTTATTTTATTGGATGAGCGTAGCGGCGTAGCGAGCGAAGCGAAAAATTTCCCTTTCATACACTGGAAAAAAAATCCCGGAATGTTTTTTTTTTTTTTTTTTTTTTTTTTTTTTTTTTTTTTCTGTTTTTTGTTGTCTGTTAAAACGATTCCGGCTAAAAAATACTCCGATTGGATGAAATTTTATGGAGGCCCTTTGAAATCTCTGAACTAAAACTGCCATTTTTTAGGCAAACGACAAATTATTTCCTAAAATCGCAATTTTAGATTTTTTTCGATTTTTAAAAAATTTCTTTGACTTTTAACTCCTCATGCTTTAAAAGATTGTAATGATTTTTTTTTACAGAACCTTAAATTTTAGAATTGATATATTGTGGAAAAATTTTAGCGTAAACAAAAATTATTGGTCTGAAAATCGCAATTTTTTCGATTTTTTTAATTTTTTTGCTTAAACACCTACAGCTTTTTTCCCATTATAATGATTTTTTCACAGAACCTTTAATTTTTAAAATTATATATTGTGTAAAATTTTTTGCGCAATCGAAAAATTATTTCTTTTGAAAATTTCAATATTACGATTTTTTCCTTTTTTAAAAATTTCGATTAAATTTAAAAAAATAAATTAATTTTTTTTTAATTTGATTTAATTTTAAAAAAAAATTTAACAAATTCTGATTTTTCAAGACAACAGAAAAACCGCAAAAAAACCCGGCACTCAATTCACCAATTAGCTCATCCAACACGCGGCCGGGACTTAAACGTTTTTCCCAGTTTATATATAAGTGGTTTTTGGATGAGCGTAGCGAGCGAAGCGGCGAAGATTTTCCCTTTTACGGAGGGAAAAAAAAAGGGTTTTTTTTTTTTTCTTTTTTTTCCGTCTGTTATCACGATTCTGCTACCCCCGATACCCAATTGCAAGACATGTTCAGAGGCCTTCGAAATCTCTGAACTTAGCACTGCAACGTTTTTTTAGCGCAATCGAAAAATTATTTTCTTATGAAAATCGCAATTTTTACGATAATTTTCGATTTAAAAAAAATTTTTCGATTTATAACATCAACATGCATTATCCGATTGTAATGTTTTTTTTCACTAAACCCTTTAAATTTTTATAATTAATATATTGGGGTGAATTTGAGGCGCAATCGAAAAATAATTTCTCGTAAAAATCGCAATTTAACGGGTTTTTGCGATTTCAAAAAAAAAAATCTTCGACTTATAACACCAACATGCTTTATCCGATTGTAATGAGTTTTTTACAAAACCCTTTAAATTTTTTTTTTTATGAATTTATTTTTGGGGTGTGAAATTTTAGCGCAATCGAAAAATAATTTCTCAGGGAAAATCGCAATTTATCGCTTTTTTCCGTTTAAAAAAATATACGCTCACCCAAAACAACGCGCCTGAAAAAGTGTTTGCGAAGCTTCCTAGTATATAAAAATCAGAGCGTGATAACGTATTAGAGTCGTTCAGCAGGCGACAACTTGCAAAAATGAGATATATCCCAACACATTTCGCCATGTTGCGCGTGACGTCGGGAGGCGGGTAAAATTCTATTTGAGATTTCATTTCACTACACTGGAGGAAAAAACGGAATGTTTTTTTTTATATTTTTTTCTTTGGTACTTTTGTCTGTCTGTTAACACGATTCCGGCTAAACCGATACCCCAAATTTGCGATGAAATTTTCTGAGGCCTTCGAATCTCTGAACTTGGAACTGCCACTTTTTTGAGCGCAATTGAAAAATTATTTCTCTTTTTGAAAAACTTTCTTCGACTTATAACCCTGCATGCTTTTCCGATTGAACGACTTTTTCACAAAAACTTAATGTTATGAATTAATATGTTGGTGTGAAATGTGAGCGCATAGAAAAATAATTAATCATAAAACGCAATTTACGCTTTTTTCTTTTTACATTTCTTCGACTTATAACACCTACATGTTTTATCCGATTGTAATGATTTTTTTAAGAACCTTAATTTATAAATTTTATCTATTGGTGCGAAATTTGAGCGCAATCGAAAAATACTTTCATGTAAATAGCAATTTTACGCTTTAGTCGTTTAAAAAAAAAAATTACGCTCATCCAACAACGCGCCAGAAAAAGCGTTTGCGAAGCTTCCTAGTTTAAAGCGAACAATGGCCATCCAGATACCGTTTTTTTATTAGCGTTGGGTCCGCGGATGACACCAGAATCATAAGAGTTAATTGGATAAGCGTAGCGAAGATTTCATTCTATAAAAACACTGAAGAAACAAATCCGGAACGTTATGTTTTTTTGTATTTTGGTCTGTCTGTTAACACGTTTTCCGGCTAGATCGATACCCTAATTGCGATTAAATTTTTTCTGGAGCCTTCGAAATCTCTGAACTTAGAACTGCCACTTTTTTTGAGCGCAATCGAAAAATTATTTCCCCTGAAATCGCAATTTTACGATATTTCGTTTTTTTGAAAAGGTCTTCGACTTAAACACCTTGATGAGCTTTTTCGATTGTAATAATTTTCCACAGAACCTTAATTTTATGAATTATATATTCGTTTTGAAATTTGAGCGCAATCGAAAAATTATTTCTCATGAAAATCGCAATTTACGCAATTTCACGATTATTTTAAACTTTCTTCGACTTATAACACCTTCATGCTTTATCCGATTGTAATGATTTTTTTCATAGAACCATATTGTATGAATTAATATTCGTATAAAATTTGAGCGCATTTAAAAACTAATTTTTCATGAAAATCTTAATTTTACATTTTTTTAAACATTTTTTTCGACTTATACACCTACAGTTTATCCGATTGTAACGATTTTTTTTTATAGTTCCTTAATTTTATTAATTGGTGTGAAATTTGAGTGCAATCGAAAAATAATTTCTCATGAAATTTGCAATTTTACGCTTTTTTCGTTTAAAAAAAATTACGTTCATCCAACAACGCGCCTGAAAAAGCGTTTGCGAAGCTTCCTAGTATAGCACAGAAACGCAACGGATTTTCGCGTGATAATTCCCTTACTAAAATTTTGATTACTTATCGATAACCAAAAGATAAATTCCTGTAAACCATAATAACCAATTGATAACCTTTTGATAATAATAATAATAATAATAATAATAATAATAATAATAAAAATAATAATAGTAATAATAGTAATAATAATTATTTTTTATTTTTTTCATATGGCTTCCTTTTTTATAAACCGGTCTTACAATTGAAACTTTTAACAAATCAGGTATTTCTCCCTTTTCTAGAGACAGGTTTATTATTTTGGCATTTAAGGGACTATTGCAAGTCGATCACCCTAATCCCATCAATTCCAGGTTGTTTAGTAACGCTTAATAATAATATATAATAATAATAATAATAATAATAATAATAATAATAATAATAATAATAATAATAATAAATAATAATTTTTTTTTTTTTTTTTTTTTTTTATTAAAATAATAATATTACATGCAATTTTGTATTATAATACTTTGACATCGTTGTCCACAAAGCCACATACGTGGCTTGTCTGTGGATTATGATTAGTTATATTATTATACATGGATCAGACAGACTTAGTTGAATATTACATTATATTATACAAAAAAAGTTCATAGGCTAAATTAAAACTTAAAAAAAATTAATAAAACTTAACGAGAATACTACTTTACAATATTGAAATTTGATATAACAGAATAGGCGTGAACATTCCAACACCACAGAAAGCGCAACTGTACAACAAAAAACAGTTTATGAATTAAATTCTATTAAAATAAAATGAATTAAAAGTTAATCAGTATCCATGGAACAAAGTAAGTAAGTTTTAAGTTCTTTTTTGGCTTCACTAAACGATTGGAAATTTTTCATGTCCTCTGGTAATTGATTAAATATATGCGGAAAGGAATACTCAAGAGTTCTCTGTCCGTACTTATTGACATATTTTGGAACATTGAAGTTAGTTTTTAGCACAAATCTTGTAGTATATTGATGGTCATTTCGTGAAATTTTGTAGGTGTCGCTAAAGTAATACTTAATTAAATAATAATAATAATAATAATAATAATAATAATAATAATAATAATAATAATAATAATAATAATAATAATTTTATTTATTTTTTTATTGTAGATACATTTCTTTCTTTCAAAACCTTACATATCTCATACATTTGACCTTCCACAAACTGCGCATGCAGCTTGTCTGTGGAACTATGTTTACTAGGAAAACGCTTAAGTCCCGCCGCGTTGTTGGATGAGCGTAATTGGTGCATTGAGCTGCCATGTGTAATGCGGATTTTCTGTTGTCCTGTGAAAAAATCATTACTAAGTTGAAGATTTTTTTTAAAATTAAATTAAATTAAATGAAAAATTAACTTAAATTTTAAATTTTTTAATTAATTGTAATTTAAAAAAAGGAAAAAATCGTAATATTGAAATTTTCATAAGAAATAATTATTCGATTGCGCACAAATTTGACACAGATATATGAATTTAAAAAATTATAAGGTTCTGTGAAAAAATTATTACAATAGGATAAAGCATATAGGTGTTATAAGTCAAAGAATTGTTTTAAAAAAAGAAAAAAAACGTAAAATTTCGATTTTCATGAGAAATAAGTTTTCGATTACGCTCAAATTTCGCACGAATATCTTAATTCATGAAATTAAGGTTCTGTGAAAAAATCATTACAATCGGTTAAAGCATGTAGGTGTTATAAGTCGAAGAAAGTTTTTAAAAATCGAAAAAAATCGTAAAATTGCGTTTTTTATGAGAAAAAAATTTCCCGATTGCGCTCAAAAACGTGGCAGTTCTAAGTTCAGAGATTTCGAAGGCCTCCATGAAATTTCATCGCAATCGGAGTATCGGTTTAGCCGGAATCGTGTTAACAGACACACAAAAATACAGAAAGAAAAAAAAAAAAAAAATTCCGGATTTTTTTCTCCAGTGTAGTGAAATGGAATCTTCGCTTCGCTCGCTACGCTCATCCAATTAAAGATAAGGATTTATTCACTTCTGAACACTTAACCTAATATAATTGAAATTTGATTAATTGAAATTACCGACATGTGAGTCTAAACAATGTGATAATCATATATAATAAATAAATAAAATAATAATAATAAATGAAATAAAATAAAATAAATAAATAATAATAATAATAATAATAATAATAATAATAATAATAATAATAATAATAATAATAATAAAATAATAATAATAATAATAATAATAATAATAATAATTCAATTCAATTCAATTCAATTTATTTGATTAAACACACACAATACATTTAAGAATATCAAACAAGCAAGTTGCCTTCATGAGCAGACTGCTCGTGTGAAGGACTGCTTCACATAATAACATTTTAATTGTGCCAGCCGCCACGGTAAATATTAATACATCCTTAAAACCTCAACAAAATAATTAACCAATTAACTAAATATAATTAAAAATACAATGTATAATTAAAAATTCATGATAATTGGATGAGCGAAGCGAAGACTTCAATTTCACTGACCCCCAAAAAATTAAGCTCGGGTGTTTTTTTTTTTTTTTTTTTTTTTTCTGTCTGTTTGTTAACTCTCTACCAGGCAAATGGCATATCCGATCTTGATGAAAATTTGACAGGACCTTCGAAATCTCTGAACTTAGAGGTGTATTGTTTTTGGGTAAAATCGAAGAAATATTTCTCATGAATATCGTACTTTTACGATTTTTTTCGATTTTTAGTGCGATATTTTCGTGACATTTGGGCCAATTCTGACCAAACGGGTGGGGCTACAACGTTCATATTATACATGGACATTAAGGTTATGGTAATGTAGTACCCTTTGAAAGAAAAAGTTGAAAAAGTTAGCCAGAATCCATAGAAATAAAGCTTTTAATATAAGATTTTTAATTTTTTGTGCGATATTTTCGTGCCATTTGGGCCAATTCTGACCAAACGGGTGGGGCTACAACGTTCATATTATACATGGACATTAAGGTTATAGTGATGTAGTACCTTTTGAAAGAAAAAGTTGAAAAAGCTAGCCAGAAACCATAGAAATAAAGCTTTTAATATAAGTTTTTTCGGTAAATAATACCAATTGACAGGTAACAAAAGAAACTTGACAACAATCACCTTCAATGCGTAGGCAGCAAAACAAAGCACTTGCAAAAATAAAGATATCTCACGCAAACTAAAAATTTTAAAAAGCTCATCCATCAACGCGGCGGGACTTGAGCGTTTTCCTAGTAAGTTTTAAATGTAACCAATTCAATAAAACATTTCAATAAAACAACGAACAAGTAGGCCTACATACATAATCTTAATATTAAAGGTAAAAGCAATTTTAAAATGGGAAATAATTCACCTCTTTTTTACTGCATTTTCTGCAAGTTTTTTCAAATGAACATATTTCATACATGGTTTAATAATAATAATAATAATAATAATAATAATAATAATAATAATAATAATAATAATAATAATAATAATAATAATAATAATAATAATAATAATAATAATAATAATAATAATAATAATAATAATAATAATAATAAAAAGAGTCTTTATTTTAATCTTGGCGAAGCTTAAGGCCATGAGGCCTTTTTTTTTTATTTATTTTCAACAAATCAAGCTACAAAGTACAATGTACACTTAACATGTTGAAGAGAATCAGAGAGGGCATAGCCCCATAGCAAGAATGCCTGATTCCCTTCATTAAAACTAATTAAAATAACTTAGGCCTAATGTTATTTGAAAACAATGGATAAAATGTCAATAAATTAACATAATGTTGTAGTATCAAAATATGGTAGGCCTCATGTGTATACTTGACATATAAAAACAATTTAACTAAATATTCTTTATTTCATTCTTGAAATTTGGAGCATTTTTGATTTCTAGAGGATAGTTTTCCCATAAAGTAACAGCACGGTTATAAAAATGATTTTGGTATATAGATGTTCTAGCACGGGGGGGGTTTTAAAATTAGGCCAGTATTATGTCGGTTAAACTGTCTTTTCTGAATTGTTTTTTCTTTTAAAAGGATCAAGGTCAGTAACCCCGGAAATTTAAGTTACTTAAAAATCTAACATCAGTTTGTTTAAAATAATTTTGTATTGATGGCAGTCCACTTTTGGTTTAAGCGCTCAGAGGCCTTTACAGAATAAAAAACATTTTTTAAAATAACTTTAGTTTGCACGGTTTGAATAACCTCAAGTTTATGCATGTTTAGTTGAGAAGTTGGGTGCCAAGCTGGTAGACCATACTTAAAATTAGGGCGAAAAAGAGATAGAATGCAGTTTTTAAAGATTTCGATTTACTTTTTATAGATTACGATGACAATCTAAAAACTTTGGAAGTTCCTGTCTCTAACGTTGTCTGTATGAAAATCCCATTTCAAATCTGAAGTATAGTGAGACCGAGAAGTTTAATAGTTGTTTGCCTCACTAGAGCTTAAACCTAAAAGAATGTAATTAGAAGAAATGGGTGTTTTTGGCCCTATTTTAGACGTATGTACGCGATTTGCTAGCATTAAGCTGCATACAGTTCAACAAGCACCAATTTTCAAGGGGCAGATAGATCTGCTTGCAATGCATAAACATCCTCTAATCTGAAATAGGTCAAAATAATGTGTATCATCAGCATATTTGGAAAAACTTGAGATGACACACACTGAGGAAGATCTAAAAGAAAAATTGTAATAGGAGAGGCCCAATTACAGACCCTTGTGGCACCCCAGAAGTAACATGAGCTTCTACAGTCGAGAACCATTAAAAACTACAGATTGTTTCCTATCGGAAAGAAAAGAGCTTATCCACCCTATTACATTGTGTTCAACTTTATATCCTTTTAAATTTTGCTATCAATTTTGTGTGAGGGACTTGGTCAAAAACTTTTGCCCAATCTAATGCAATGCAGTCAACCTGTTTGACAGAAATACATTCAAGTGAAATTTTAAACCCCTGATCGATAACGTCAGTTAAGAGAGGGTTTCGCATGACCTTTTTGGTATAAAACCGTGCTGATTTAATTGATAAGGTTTGTTTCTTTAAAGTGATTAAATACCGTTTAGCAATCAGTTTCTCCATACCCTTGCATGCAAGTGAGGTCAACGAAATAGGCCTGGTATTCTCGATCTTCAATCTATCTCCCTTCTTAAAGACTGGAACCACAGATGCTTCTCCATACAGGAACACATGCAGTAGTAGATGCTGATAGATTGTAGATACTGCATAGAGAAGGAGCCAGAGCCTCAGCACAGGTATGTAGAATTCGGCCCGGTAGAAGTTCAGGTCCAGGCGCAGCGTTGGGTCGAATCTTTTTTAAATATTCCTGAACTTCTTCTTCAATGAAAAATAGATATCTTATTTGGAGCTACTGGGCCAATATTTCCTGGAACCCCGTTAGTAGGGGGAGACGTGTCATTAGGAGTAAAGTTTGTCATGGAACTTTTATTGAATGCATTCGCAATTTCAACTGGATCTGAAAGCTTGACACCATCGCAAGTGTAATGATCGGGTGCAAACGCCTTTTCTGCTATGAATATATTTCCAAAATTTCTTCGAGTCATTTCCCATCTTCCACACATATTCATCATAGCATTTCTAATTGATGTTTAACTTGATTTCTGATTTTTTTATAAACTACCTCTCGATCTTCAGATGGGGATTTTTTTCCATTTACGAAACATAGAGTCACGTCTTCTGATATCTTTAATTAACTTATTAGTAATCCATGGAGGCCTTCGTTGGAGTTTAATTTTGATTTTGGGAATTGCCGAATTGAAAACAGTCCCCAGAAAATTTCGTACCCAGCAGTTCACGCATTATCAAAATCCCAAATATTCCAGTTGCAAGGAAGATGGTCTCAAACAGTCTAGACAGAAGTTCCCAATCAGCTCTGTTGTAATTTAGCCCCCTCAGACCGGATGACTTTGGATTTTTGCATCTTGACTTTTAATATTGCTGTAACTGGCTAAGTGGCCCGAACAAGCACAATACAAATTTCAATTATAAACAAAGTAAAAAAATACCACACTAGTGAACAATACAAAGATAAAAAATGATAAAAAACATAAAACTAGTACAAGTAAAAATAGCAGGTTAATCCCCTGGTTTCAATGATATCTCTGTGTGGCTAGGTATGACACTGCGCATCTCCGCCGCGAGTGTGACGTCACCTAGATCGCAGCGGCCGTGCATAAGACGCACGTGTTCATTGCTTCGCTATGTATTTCCAATCTTTTTGGTGGACCGCGTCTGGGTTTTTCTGTATACATACACATTGTTTATTAATACTGTGCTAGTGACAGCTTACGATATTTTCCCATTAGTAATAAGCTGGCATGGTTTTCATTAAAGCGATATCTCAACTTGCATTCGTTCAACTTCAAATCAAAACAGCTTCATGTGCCCCATCCATCTCTATCCGATCTCTCAGAGCAGTGTGTATTCTTCCTTCTGACTGTAAAGACTAGAAGACTTTATGGAACAGTGATGTGGTCTAGATGTCTAGATATTATCTCATTTGTGAAGAGTAAACAGTTCGCTCGATTTTGTGTCAAACATATCCACCCGAAGTGAATTTTGTTGTTAGTGGGTTTATGGACATATGTACGGTTAAATGTTGACTTTCCCCGAGTGTCAGTGTACGTAAACGAATCGATATTAGGCCTACTTTTCGTTTTGCGTGTCCAAATGCTAATTTTAATAGACTAGGAAAACGCTCAAGTCCCGCCGCGTTGATGGATGAGCTTTTTTTTTTAAAAGTTTTTAGTCTGCGTGGGATATCTTTACTTTTGCGAGTGCTTTGTTGCTTTGTTTTGCTGTCCACGCATTGTAGGTGATTGTTGTCAAGTTTCTATTGTTACTTGTCAATTTGTTATTATTTACCTTTAAAAACTTATATTAAAAGCTTTATTTCTATGGATTCTGGGTAATTTTGTCAACTTTTTCTTTCAAAAGGTGCAGTGGCGCGATCTGCGCGGAGCTTTGCGTGAACAAGCCAATTGGTATTATTTACCGTAAAAAACTTATTTTTAAAGCTTTATTTCTATGGATTCTGGCTAACTTTTTCAACTTTTTCTTTCAAAAGGTACTACATCACCATAACCTTAATGTCCATGTATAATATGAACGTTGAAGCCCCACCCGTTTGGTCAGAATTGGCCCAAATGGCACGAAAATATCGCAAAAAAACAAAAAAACTTATATTAAAAGCTTTATTTCTATGAATTCCGGCTAACTTTTTCAACTTTTTGTTTCAAAAGGTACTACATCACCATAACCTTAATGTCCATGTATAATATGAACGTTGTAGCCCCACCCGTTTGGTCAGAATCGGCCCAAATGTCACGAAAATATCGCACTAAAAATCGAAAAAAATCGTAAAAGTACGATATTCATGAGAAATATTTCTTCGATTTTACCCAAAAACAATACACCTCTAAGTTCAGAGATTTCGAAGGTCCCCTCAAATTTTCATCAAGATCGGATATGCCGTTTGCCTGGTAGAGAGTTAACAAACAGACAGAAAAACATAACAAACAAAAAAACAATAAAACAAAAAAACAAAAAAAAAACACCCGAGCTAAATTTTTTGGGGGTCAGTGAAATTGAAGTCTTCGCTTCGCTCATCCAACTATAAAAAAAGTTATAAAAAGTAAAAGTAAAGATATAAACCCTCGACGATTCCTTTTTCGTCGTCAAATGAGATTTTTTTATATTCAATCAAAAGTCCTTAGGCCTACATTGACAGAGAAAATATCAAAATATTTTCACTCAGGCGAATGTGCATCTGAATCAGATAAAACAACAGACTGAAGATCGTCCACCTAAAGATTATGCCGACGGAAACACACATTCGTGAGTGCGGAAATGTTTTATTTAATTGGATAAGCGAAGCGAAGACTTCAATTTCACCGACCCCCCAAAAAGCTTAGCTCGGGTGTTTTTTTGTTGTTTTTTTTTCCCGTCTGTTTGTTCGCTCTCTACCGGGCAAACGGCATATCCGATCTTGATGAAAATTTGACAGGACCTTCGAAATCTCTGAACTTAGACTTGCTACGTTTTTGGGTACAATCGAAGAAATATTTCTCATGAATATCGTACTTTTACGATTTTTTCGATTTTTAGTGCGATATTTTCGTGACATTTGGGCCGATTCTGACCAAACGGGTAGGGCTACAACGTTTATATTTCACATGGACATTAAGGTAATGGTGATGTATTGCTTTCTGAAAGAAAAAGTTAAAAAAGTTAGCCAGAATCTATAAAAATAAAGCTTTTAATATATTTTTTTTGATTTTTTGTGCGATATTTTTGTGCCATTTGGGCCAATTCTGACCAAACGGGTGGGGCTATAACGTTCATATTATACATGGACATAAAGGTTATGGTGATGTAGTACCTTTTGAAAGAAAAAGTTGAAAAAGTTAGCCAGAATCCATAGAAATAAAGCTTTAATATAAGTTTTTTACGGTAAATAATACCAATTGGCTTGTTCACGCAAAGCTCCGCGCAGATCGCGCCACTGCTCTAACCCCCAAAACCAGGGTCCACTAGATACTTATTCCGAGCTGCTTGTTAGGTATCTAGTGGACCCTGCCCTAAGACCGTGGCGGTGTTTGAAATTAACTATGTATAGCAGGCTCTGCATTGTCAAATCTGTATGCTTCCTCGATTGTTTGTTTACGTATTGTTTTACCATTCCTTCTTTAATCTATAGTTTTACGTAAGTAGTCGTACGGCCTATTTCAAGTAATTTTATTCAATAGCATATCTTGTTTGTTTAAACTTTTAAACAATGAAAACGTGAACGATAGGAAAATTAAAATAAGAGTTGAAAGCACATGGCGCCGGTGAAGTCTAAACCTGGGGCCTAGCACTGTTATTGAGATTAGACCTAGGCCTACTTGGAATAAGGCTACTAAGGACTAGGGCCTAGGCTTTTTCTTCAGCATTAGATATAGACATAGGCATATCAATATCATGGTATTATAAATTAGCAAGTATAGGCCTAGGCCCTAACTGCATACCCCTCAGCAAAGCCTAGGGCTTAGTCCTAGCCAGTGTTGATTTGTTGACATGAGAGAGGTTACGTAGGCAGGAGGCCGAATAAAGACACATTGTCAGTATATTTTGTGTGATTGTATTTATTAGTAGTAATAAACACGACAGTATGCCCTCCTCTCTCCTTACACGAATACACACAGCAATTGGGCATTTTGCTTTCAACATAAAACTATGCAAACTTACAGTAAAAACAGTAGGCTGCTGACAGCTATGAGCAGCCATGACACCCGGAAGTTGGGCTATCACCGCCGTCTACACTCTACATCCGCCTTTAGGGCCTACAGGCATCCAGACGGCGGTGGGGGGTTAGTACAATAGCGCAGCGTGGTGAGTAAAAGTCGCAGTGAACAAGCCAATTGACAGGTAGGCCTAACAATAGAAACTTGACAACAATCATCTACAATGCGTAGGAAGCAAAACAAAGCACTTGCAAAAGTAAAGATATCCCACGCAAACTAGAACTCATCCATCAACGCGGCGGGACTTTAAAGCGTTTTCCTAGTTTTTTAAAATTGAAGTAGTAAGCGTATTTATTAGTAATGCTTTAGCGGATGGCGATGTTAAGTTTATTTACAAATTGATTACAATCAACTATCAAGGAGATTGCACGAGATTTTATAAGGTTTTATTCCCGTGTCTTAATTACATTAGTGGAGTAATGGGGGGGGGGGGGGGGGGGGGGGGGGGGTATAACGGCGGATGCTCAAAAATAAATATCGACCACTCCGTATACCGAAAAAGAAAAATCAGTGTATATGCACCGTGCGTTGATACTACTAGTGCTCGTAGCGGCGGATTCTAACATAAAATTCGTGAAGCTGCCCACAGCTGGCGTAAAAGCTTGTATTTTGCTCATGTTAATGTCAGACTAGAGTGTTATTATTTGCCACCATATGACGTGAAAGTCGATGTCAGTACAAAAAATTGTTTTCACTATAAAATATACTGTGATAAAATTGCCGCAATCGCAGTCTGAAAGGCCGACTATAAAATGTAAGCTTCGCCGGCCTAGCCCAGGCTATAGGCCTACCTAGACTGGGGCCTACAGTTCAAGGGGAACTGTCATACTCATGCCATGTCCTACGATTGTGATACCGAGTGTAGTTTTAGCATGTAGAATAATTTTGAAATGATGTGATAAGCCTAGAGTAGGTTACAAATTTTGATTGTTTTTTCATGGGCTAGGAAAAGGGCCCTTTGGGCTCATCAGACTAAAGCAAACAAAGCCTAGGGCTAAGCCTAGCCCTCGGGGGTAGCTGGGCTTGGCCCTAGGCCTACTTCAGGGTTTTTATTGTGAATGAATTGTGTAGGATTATTGTTTCAAGGTTTATAATAAATAATAATAAATACATTTTATTTAGAGTCTACCCACTCAGTTATATAACTGATTTTCAGTGGGGGACTTTAAATCAAAGCGACCAAGCCAACCCTGCACAAGGTGCACAGCATCTAAGGTAGTATTCAAGCGGATAAGAGGGCAATACAAGAACAATTAGGGGTTTTGTGGTAGAGGTCTGAATTTTGGACTGTATACTCAGAACAATATTCTAAGAAAATTGCCTCGAGGTTTGCCATGAAAAAATTTCGTCCGGTTAAGGGGGTGGAAGGGGTTGAAATAATGGCATTTTTAAAAAATTCGAAAAATTCAAATATCAAACTAAATTTAATCCTAATATTACAAAATTAATACATATTGTAGATAAAAGTCCAAAATTCATTTAAAAAAATACATATTACCATATGTATATCTAAGCAGATTTTACACCCTTTGACTTTTATTAACAAATTTTCGCACTGTGCTGGGAGGATTGGCCTACCAGACGTGGGTTTTGTGATAGGGCCGTGAATTTTCCCTAAAATACTCAGAAGAATGTTCTCTAAAAAATTACTCGAGGTGCCCTCAAAAAAGTTGCTTGCTTATAGGAGAAAGAGGGGGTGTACTAAAAGGGGTTGATAAAACTAAAATAAATAAATCTGTATTCAAATATAATATTAAGGACGCCAAATTAACATTTTTTTGTAGATTAAGATCTAAAGTTTAATTTAAAAAATTAAAATTTCACCATTATGTAAATCTGATCAATTATGCGCCCGACCACTTTCATAAAATTTTCTCAATATTAACGAAAGTGTATCGTGTGAAACCCCTTGTTTTGTCCCAAATTATTCCAATATTACGAATTGGACGAAAAGAACATTTTGCAATGCCTTGGGTACATTTTCACACAATGGACTTTGATTCATTTTCACACATTTACTCAAGATTAACGAAAGTGTATCGTGTGACCACTCGTTTTGTCCAAAAGTATGCCAATAATACGAATTTTGGACGAAAATAAGTTTTTTAACACCTTGGGTACATTTTCGCGCAATGGACTTTGACCCCTTTTTACAAATTTAAATCCAAAAATAACGAAAGTGTAAGTGTGACCACTCGTTTAATCCCAAATTATGTCAATAATACGAATTAGGACGATTTTTTTAAACACCTTTGGGGACATTTTTTTGGGGCTACAAACACATTTTCGAATAACAAATGTTTACAACATATAAGTTTTATTTTATTAAATCGACAAAAGCGCACAAGGCAACTCTCGTAAAAATTTGTCAAATTTAGGGCTGCCTATAATATAGCCTGGCAATACCCGGTACCCGTTATCGTTTACAGTTAACAGGCAATGTTAAATAATAAAACCCCTATCCCCTTACCATTGCAGGGCCTCGTTCCCGGGCTATTGTGAATAGTCCTTGTGTAAATAACTCAATAAAAATCTTAATGAAAAATTAAAATTTGGGAAAATGTTTATGGAACAAAATTTTCGGGCTTCCCGTGCACTAATAAAATAAAATACTATACCTATTTGTATAACATCAATAACTGTGCTTTTAAAGAAGATATTTTGACAAGTTTATATAAAATAATTACCAATTCACTGAACTTTTATTCAAAACATACTTATAACAAGAAAACAGTATTAAGACCATATAAAATGGAGGATCGATTGACCAAAAACGACTCATCCATCAACGTGGCTAATATTATATAGCGTTAGCAAAGCGGCCAGTATTTACAGTACATGAAATTTACACATCATGAATGTACTATTTTGATCCAATAGGTGTTTGACACTCGACTACAAAACCACCAAATTTTTAGGTTACTCTAAATAGGCTATTTTGACGCTTATTGTTAGAAAATGGATCAGAGTCATTGCGTGAAAATATGCCCAAGGTGTTTACAAACAAAAATCGTCTTAATTCGTATTATTGACATAATTTTTTGGGTTAAACGAGTGGTCACACGATACACTTTCGTTATTTTTGAGTAAAATTTTTAAAAAAGGGGTCAAAGTCCATTACTTAAAAATGTGCCCAAGGCGTTTAAAAACTTATTTTCGTCCTAATTTGTATTATTGGCAGAATTTGGGGGCAAAACGAGTGTCACCCCTTTACACTTTCGTTAATCTTGAGTAAATGTGTGAAAATAAGTCAAAGTCCATTGTGTGAAAATGTACCCAAGGCATTGCAAAATGTTCTTTTCGTCCTAATTTGTAATATTTGGAATAATTTGGGACAAAACAAGTGGTCACACGATACCTTTCGTTAATATTGAGTAAATTTATGAAAAGTGGTCAGGGCGCTAATCTGATCAGATATACATATATGGGTGAAAATTTTTTTTTTTTTAAATTAAACTTTAGATCTTAATCTACAATAAATGTTAATTTGGCGTCCTTAATATTATATTTGAATACAGATTTATTTATTTTAGTGTTATCAACCCCTTTTAGTACACCCCCTTTTTCTCCTATAAGCAAGCAACTTTTTTGAGGGCACCTCGAGCCATTTTTTAGAGAACATTCTTCTGAGTAGTTGAGGGAAAATTCACGGCCCTATCACAAAACCCACGTCTGGTAGGCCAATCCTCCCAGCACAGTGAGAAAATTTGTTAATAAAAGTCAAAGGGTGTAAAATATGGTTAGATATACATATATGGTAATATTTAATTTTTTAAATGAATTTTGGACTTTTATCTACAATATGTATTAATTTTGTAATCTCAGGATAAAATTTAGTTTGATATTTGAATTTTCGAATTTTAAAAAAATGTCATTTTTTCAACCCCTTCCACCCCCTTAACCGGACGAATTTTGTCATGGCACCTCGAGGCAATTTTCTTAGAATATTGTTCTGAGTATACAGTCCAAAATTCAGACCTCTACCACAAAACCCCTAATTGTTTGCCTTATCCGCCTAGCATAAAGTTGTAGGCCCCTAGCATGATGTAGGCCTAGCCCCTATAGAGGAGTAAAAAATATTGAAATTTCACTTTTAGGTGCACAAACCGTATAACAAGCTGAAAATTTAACCTAGTGTTCTCAACACCCTGATTAAACTACTGTGTAAAATTACCCGAAATCACTTTAGCGGAAAAGGGTTTTAAAAAATGGCAAACGGGTAACTTTTCAAAAAAAGGGTAAGTTTTGTAACATCATTAAGAAATAGCTGGAAGCTGATCGTCTGGACAAAACTGCACATACCTTGTTTTTAACACTACTTTTAAATATCCATAAACGTAATAAATGCAAAGACCAACAATTTTAATTTTATATAGTCTGTTTTACACATAAATAGACCCCGAAATGCATTTTTAAACCGTTTTGCAATATTTCAATCTCATTCTTCAGACGAAATATGTAGAATTATCTAAAACTTATCCAGCAATAGAGTCATCTATGTGTCTGCTTCGATAAAAAAAATTGACGCCTTGAAAAACGTACATTTAAAAACATTGATTGTAGGCTCGAAGCCGCGTATGCTTTATTGTCCACTTTTCCCGCCAAAATATAAACATAGCTAAATTTGAATTTGAAACATTATATACAACGCCAACTAGTAACATATGTTATAAAACTCAACTTATATCTAGGGCGACGGTCGTCGCCCGGCAGACAAGCGATGCGATGCTTAGGCGACACCGAACTCCGGCCCTATATACACCTACAAGAGTTGGGGGGTTTTCAGCTATCTGCACACGCCGCCCCGAAAGAGTTACAATCTTGAAACTCGGTATATGACCTGGTATGTGGTCCATGACATACCAAAAAAAAAATCAACCCGATCCGACAACTCGTTCTGTGTTAAAAAAGGCTCTCAACATCGTCAAATTCCTTAAGGCTGGCTGGTGGCTGGTGGCTGGTGGCTGGTGGTTGGGTGGGTGGGTAGGTGGGTGGGTGGGTGGGTGGCAGTTCTCCGCGGAGAGTTCTTTAGCCTACAGAGAAAACGGGAAATCTTAGAACTATGAAACTTGGACCACACTTAGGTGTATTTCAGACGCAGTGCCTTTTGCTTTCAAAACCAAAATCGGTAACAAGGACCGGAGAAATCAAAATTTGGATGATAATCAAAAACGCGTAATTACCAAGGCGTGGTAATTTGTACAAACTTGAAATTTAACATGCTATTAACCATTATAAATATCTTGCGTCCAAAACACAAGGGGCTGAATTTGGGATGACCATGGGCCCAAAAATGACAAAAAACATATCTGAACTTTAAGAAATGAATCATTCAAAGAAAACGCTACAACTGAGATGTTTCAAACGTGGAATACATTTTGATATCTCTCATTCTTTATCACTTTTGAATATGGAAAGCAAAATTGGTTAACGGGTACCGGAAAAAAAACAAAATTATCAAAAGTAGGTAATCCGTACTCTTATGAATAATACGCTATACCGAGAAAACGGTTCATCTTAGAACTTTGAACTTGGGCCACACTCAGATGTACCTCATATAACAAAAACCGGGCAATTGGGACGGGGAAAATCAAAATCAAAATCAAAATCAAAATCAAACGCGTAATTACTCAGGCGTAGTAATTTGTATACAAGCTTGAAATTAAACATGCTCTTAACCATTATAAATATCTAGTGCTTATGCAAGTGCGTTGGTCTTGTTGTTAGCGTATCTGCTTCCAATGCAGAAGGGCCAGGGTTCGATTCCCGCTCAAGTCAGAAGTTTTTTAACTTCTGATTTGGACTTAAGTCTATCAGTTCTTGTCTTAAGGTTTTTGTAAACGGTGACTTTGGAGCCGTCCTAGCAACGAAGCACATAATAAATTTCAGAGTTGTTCTGAATCGGCCTTGTTGATTCTGGCGTTGATCCGCGGGTGTTTGCACTGTCCATACCACTGATTGATATATTTCCTATTAAAAATATCGATCTTTGGTTGGTTATCGCTCACTCGTCGATTGCGTCGGGGCCTGCAGGGTTGGCTTGGTCGCTTTGATTTAAAGTCCCCCACTGAAAAATCAGTTATATAACTGAGTGGGTAGTCTGTAAATAAAAATTTATTTATTTATTTAAGGGGTATCTTTGGGGGGACCGTGGGCCCAAAAATGTAAAAAAACAACTTTGAACTCAACAAATTTAATCATTCACACCTTGATAGCGAACGAACAACAAAAAGATGTAATATCCAACCAAATACAAAAATTTGTAAAAAAAACGGCAGCCAAGCTCTCCTTCAAAAGTCTCCGGCTGTGAATGCTGTGAGATATAGAAGTTGAGCCAAGCTTTTTATTCTTTCTCCCTAGTTTCGCTTTTAAAATAAGTAAGATCATTTCGCCTGTTGACGAGCGCCAAGCCAACGATTTTAGTGGTAAAAAAGTAAAATTTTTAAACTCGAAATCATAAAAAATTGCCTTGGCCATTGAATTTGGTTCATGGCCAAGCCATTTTTTTATGATTTCGAGTTTAAAAATTTTACTTTTTTACCACAAAAATCGTTGGCTTGGCGCTCGTCAACAGGCGAAATGATCTTACTTATTTTAAAAGCGAAACTAGGGAGAAAGAATAAAAAGCTTGGCTCAACTTCTATATCTCACAGCATTCACAGCCGGAGACTTTTGAAGGAGAGCTTGGCTGCCGTTTTTTTTACAAATTTTTGTATTTGGTTGGTAACCATTTTACATCAGGCATTAGTAAGAATGTCATAGAACCTGTTCAAAATAAAATGGAACCCTACACAATAAATCACAAAATATGCACTGTAGGCCTACTCGTTCTTAACATAGAAAATCAGTGTTACGTGACAACATACAAATTAATACACTCTCTCAACAATTCATTAAATTATAAAGAGCCTTACTTAAAAGGTTAAATGGGCTTATAATGGGCAACTTCAATTATTTATGGAGGACTAACCAATATTGAAATTTTCACTTTTAGGTGTACAAACCGTATAACACGCTGATTTTATAACCAAACCTTCATTAGGCCCTCACAAATGTGTGGTGCAAATGTACCCAAAATCACTTTAGCGGAAAATGTAAAACAAAAAATGGGTAAATACGGCAAAAAGTGAAAAATATATATTTTAGTTCACTATTTCTTCCAATTTTGCTTTAGAATCTTCTTATATAAGTTACAATAAACAATCTTCACATAGAAACGTAAGTAATAAGTATATGCAATTACATCTATATATTACATTTTCTTATAGTATGTTAGAAAATAAGATGGGTCATAAATGGAAAGAAAATAAATTGAAATTTTCTATTTCACCCTGCTAGTTACATCATATGTTAAGTTGTATTTAAATTTACTACTACATGGTCAAACTCCTTTGTTTAAAAAATAAATTAAACCTCAGATGTGATTTTCGTCGCTTTGTATTTTTAGATTACTAATACGGGTTATACTGCTGAAATGATCCCGTCTTTTCCTTATGTATATGAAACGTTTTGTAAAATTATATCGAATTTACACATCCTTTTTATTAATATAATTAAGACTATAAAAGTATCACATGGTAAATTGGTAGGCCTAATGTTAAAGTTTTAGAGCTGTGCTGTGTTTTATTTAAATGTTGCTGTGTGCTAAAATAGTTTTACAACCTTCCACTCGTCTATCAACTCTTTATTGCATGTTAAAATTCACATTTAACAATTATTGGTCAAGCCCCCAATGAGCCTAGCGGCTCGCTTTAGGGGGCTTTCAGCAATGGATTACAAACAGTGAGAGGTGAAGCAAGCCAAGATACATGAAATATGAAATTTAAGGATTTGCAACATTTTTTAAGACACTATAAAGTATGAACTAAATTGAGCTACTCTAATATATGTTAAAAAATTAAATTAAAGTACAAAAGTCAGTAGAAATCTGAAATGAGTATATGTGAATTTAGGCCAATTGGCCTAGGCATGACATAAAGCATTTTTTTTTTTTTTAGGCCTATGGAGACTTATAAATTATTCCTAAGTTATAATTATCTATGTAGTTATTGGTAGTGAGTAATGAGTATTATCCTCATTGTTTCCAGTTACCTATGTGCTGTATTTAAGAAAGAAAAAAAAAAAACTTATAATTTACAGCTAAATTTAAATGTAGACAAGGGTTAAGAAACATTGTAACACTAATGATAATTGATACAAATATTATGCTACCTACCTATTTACATGCATGGTAGTTACATAAAAGTCTATGCATATGCTTTTTGATGTCGACTGACCGACTGTTCACATATTTATATTTATATATATTACCAAGGGATTATCAGAAAAAAATCTGAAGCTAGGAGAGTGTTCAGTTTAGTCCCTAAAAAGCCAGTCTTTTAATCTTTTTTTGAAGCTACCAAGACCATTTTGGAAGACAAGGATTTGATAGCATTTGGCAAGGTATTGTATATTTGGTAGCCATGGAAATAGATAGAATTTTTACCGTGGTTCGAGTTTACTGAAGTAAGGTATAGGTTATTTCTATTTCGTGTGTGGTTGACCATGAGAAGGTGTTTGCAGGGTGTGTGTTGTATAGATCAATTTTTTGACATATTTATGGATAATTAAGCAAGTTTCATATTTATTAATTGAGTTGATGTTTTAGAATGTTACGCTGTTTGTAAAGTGAGTTTGTAGGAGTTAAGAAGGGTAGGTTGTATATATATTTAATGGCTCTATTCTGAAGGACTTTAAGGGGATGCAAGTGGGTTTCATAGTATGTCCCCATACAACATTTAAATACTGTAGCTGAGAATGTATGAGAGAAAAAATAAATACTTCTCCTGACGCATGGTGGACACAGTAGACATTTTATACAGAATTCCATGATAGGAGAGATTTTTTTTTGAAATCTGGTTATATGAGCATCCCATTTTAGGTGTTTATCAAAAAATATTCCCAAGTACTTTATTATGTCAGCTTCAGATAATGGAATGTTATCCAGAGTGGGAGTTACCATATGTGCTCGTTTTTTATGTGTAGATGAAAGGATTATATAGTTTTTTTTTTGATTTTAAGTGTAAGTTTGTATGATTTAAGTAATTCTGAGATGAGGTTAAGATCATGTTGCATGTCATTTAGAAGAGAATCTAAAATCTGGACCGAAGTAGAAGATAGAAGATTTCGTCAGCAAAAAGTTGTAGTCTTCCTTTGAGCTTTAACTTTCCTAGACTGTTAATGTAAATTAGGAAAGGATTGGCCCCAGGTAGATCCCTGGGGAACTCCAAGGGGGTTATGTTCATGTTTACTTTGAGTGTCACATATATTAACGAACTGGTGCCTGTTGAGAGAAAACCTCGGAACCAGCATTGGCAACTCCGCGTATGCCTGCCCTTTGAAGTTTATTAAGAAAAATGTTGTGTCAACAGTATCGAAGGCTTTAGTTAGATCAAGAAATAACCCTGCTGTATAATTACCTTTATCTAAATTAATTTGAATCCCCAGTGACTAAATCTAAAACAGCAGAAGTTGTATTCGAGTTTTTCCTAAAGCCATATTGGACCCTTGTAAAAGAAATTTAGTGTGTTCTAAGAACGATTTTTAGTTGACTTTAACAATATGTTCTATTTTTTTTGAAATTGCAGGTAAGATTGAGATTGGAGGGTAATTTGACATGTCTGCTCAAATACCTTTTTTGAAGATGGTACAACTCTGGCAATCTTTAGTTTAGTAGGAAAAGTGCCCGATGTAAAAGAAGCATTGATGATTTTACTAGATAGGGTGCTAGGGATTCTCTTAGCATAAATGATAGCCTTGGTGTGATGTTGTCATAACCTGGGGTTTTTTGTCTGGTTTAAATTTACTGTTAATTACTTCAATCATTTCGTTTGTATCAGTTGGAGAAAGAAAAAAGGGAAATTTTGGTTGATCATCAGGTTCCGGAAGGATAATGTTAGGTGTCGGAATTTTACTGGATAGGGTACTTCCAATACTAGTAAAATAGTTGTTGAATGCATTAGCAATACTTGTTTGTTAGTTATCATTTGCCCCGTCATCAGTTAGGATTTTCCCCACATGGTTCTTTGTTATTGTTCACTCTGTTAAACAGAAGTTGATTTATGAGTTTCCAAGTGTTTTGCCATCCACCAAAGGCTTCTGTAATTTACTTTCCCAAAAATATTCTTTTTTAATTTCCTACGCAGGGTAGTCACCTCAGTTTGACATTGTTTTAGTTCCAATTTTAAAGCTTATTATGGGATTTTTGTTTGTATTTAGATAAAGTTTGTTTTTCTGTTTGATTTTAGGGGACTAATTCACTAGTAGCCCATGGAGATATGGGTTTCTGATGTTGATTTGTTTTAGGAGTAAGGATGGTTGCCTGCAGGAGAGAGTCTTGCCTAGAGTTTGCCAGGTCCTCATCATAACTTGTCCACATCTGTGCTTTTATCATATTAGGCCTACAGTTTTCCATTTCCAAAAGATTTTCTTCCAGTTTGACTACAAACAGATCATAATCAATCTTTTATACACCTTTTGCCCTTGCTGTGGTGGCAAAGTTGGAAATAGATGTTAGTAAGAGCCTGTGATCACTTATTGGAACTATCTATTGGGGGATATTTGAAATTTATATTCGGTTGAGTTTGAAATTACATGATCGATCAATAAACCTCCCATAACGGCATTTGGATTGAGTCTCGTGAGTTCATTTTTTAGTATGTGGCAAGAGTGACTGTGAAGCAGGTTGATGTACTCATCAGCATTGCTGTCCAAGATATTGATGTTCATAATAGTTCTTCTAACTTAGCCAGGAACCTAGTATTTGCTGTTTTGCTTTGGTTGGGTGGATTATAAATGCCAATTAGGATTGTATTTTTGATTTTTGTAGGGATTTCTGTGACCACAATATAAAAGTTTTCTTTGGAAGAAATTTTCAATTGATATTGCTTTTAGGTGTGGTTTTTGTGAATACTGCTAACCCCCCTCCATTCTATTAGATCTACAGCTATAAGGCTCCAGGTATCCTACAAAGTTATAAAAAAGGGGGCCTCAGTCTCATTGAGCCATGTTTCAGAAATCACCAATACCGGAATATCCAAGGAGGACATGTCAATAAAGCTGCTGATCTGATCAATCTATTTGATTTTTCAAGTTCTGGCATTGATGTACAGGCAGTTTAAGTTTTTTTTAGAGTCTAGACCTGTAGCCTGGGAAGGCATATCAGGGTTTGGTATTTAGGGTTTAATAGGTTTTCAAAGGTAAATTGATCAACAGCCATACTGCAACATGCTCCATGTAATGTACCTGTATTATTGTTGTTAATAAAAGTGTGAGAAATCCATGGAGTTTATTGGATTGGGTTGTGGGGGGTGGTATTTACTGGGTCTAGGCCTAGATAGGGATGTCTGTTGGTTTTGTTTACCTTTATTATTGGTGTGTCTTCGTGTTTGCGGAGAAAGACCCCGCCATTTTTTGTCCACGCGAACTTGTACCCAATCTTTCTAGTATTCCTAGCTAGCCAATACAAGTTTTTATTTCTTTTTGTTAGGTTTTCGTTGATGAAGATAATGTTTCCGGCTTCTTCACGTTGGCATAGTCCAAGATCAGCATCGAGGTTGGAGGTTTTGAGGTTAGGGTGGGCTTTTTTTCATGCAGGATGTCTTCTTTCACGTACCTCGAGTAGAAACGGGCAATTATTGGCGCTGGGGCTTTAGAGTTCTGCCTGTTGTGCGGTCTACTCGTTGGCTTAATCGGTGTGAGTACTCGATGTCTCCTGAAGTGACTTCCCTCTTCATGGACGGCATATCGCAACGACAATGTGTGTTTTTGTTTTCGTCTCTTGTGACGGTACACCATGAAATTCCAAGTTAAAGTTCCGGGAGTGTTTTTCCAGGGTATTCACTTCTGTTTCAAGGTGTACAATATTTTGGTTGATTAGAGTATTTTCTCCTGTCAGCTTCACGTTGTCATCCTTGACCAGCTTTACTTGGTGCAAAAGTTGTTCCTTGCAGCTGTTAGTCTTTTGTTTTCTGCAAGTATGTCATCATATTTGGCAGACTGGAAAGTTATTGAGTTTTGTATCTCTGTCAGCTTAGTGTATATAGGGCTTGGTTTTGCTTGCAAGCTGTGGCCCAGGCCAGTGTTGGTTTGGCATGGCTATGATTTTGGGGTTAGGGTTGGCTTTGCAAACTTTGCAGACCCACATTATGTCTTCGTTCTCATTAAGAACTTTAAATACTGCTTTAGTGAGGTTGGAGCATGAAAAATGCACCCAACTAAGACATTCCCCTCGACATAAGATAGAACTTTGGTTACCTTTTACTGTTTTATTGCACAAAGTGCAGTTTGCTGATGTCTCTGCATCCGCCATCTTGTTGTTACTCCTTCATTTGTATTGTAATTTTTAATGCGATAACATTGTTAATAACACTAACAGCACAATATGTATTTCTAAACACAAATAATTGCCAAATTTTCATGACATTGTCCAGTTGTTCAGCTCCTTACCCGTTTGGCTTTAGAATAATACATGCACACAATGCACACAAAAATTGAAGCGACTGTACGATCCACCTACGTTATGATTGCTCATCTCTTCTGTGTTTACAGATCTTTACTACCAATGCAATAAGCATACAAATTTGTTGACGCGTGTTAGATCGAGCCCCTCCACTGAAATATGTGTGGCATACCGCATCTTCCATTCGTGTTATCAAGCGTTATCTGCTCCAAACATACTTAAACCTAAATGATCGTATGCTCAACTCTACTCAGGTTATTGTAAAAATTACAAATACAAAAATGAATTGGTGTAAGGGTGCAAGGCTTTTCTAAGGTTAATATCAGTTCAGTCCGGTTAGATATTTTTGAACAGGACAGTTCGTTTAGTATTTTATAACTCGGTGCCAGATTATTGTGTTAATTCACTAATTTTGTGGAAGTTTTATTGAAGTCTACGAATGGGTTTTGCCTGTTGTTTAAAATCTTTTCTTTAATTGGATGAGCGTAGCGAACGTAGCGAGCGAAGCGAAGATTCCATTTCACTACACTGGAGAAAAAAAACCGGAATGTTTTTTTTTTTTTTTTTTTTTTTCCTGTATTTTTGTCTGTTTGTCCACACGATTCCGGCTAAACCAATACTCCCAAATTTCGAAAGAAATTTTATGGGGCCTTCGAAATCTCTGAACTTAGAACTGCCACGTTTTTGAGCCCCAATCGAAAAATTATTTCTAATGAAAATCGCAAATTTACGATTTTTTTTCGATTTTTAAAACATTTCTTCGACTTATAACATCTACATGCTTAATCCGATTTTAATGTTTTTTTACAGAACCTTAAATTTTTTGAATTAAGATATTCGTGTGAAATTTGAGAACAATCGATAAATTATTTCTCATGAAAAACGAAATTTTACGGGTTTTTTCTTTTTTTTAACAATTCCTTTTACTTATAAAACCTACATGCTTATCCTATTGTAATGATTTTTTTACAGAAAACCTTAATTTTATGAATTATTATATTCGTGTAAATTTGAGCGCAATCAAATAATTATTTGTTAAAGAAAATAGCAATTTTACGATTTTTTTCTTTTTTTAAAATTACGATTAAGAAAAAATAAAAGAATAAAGTTAATTTTTAATTTAATTAATTTTAATTTAAAAAAATCGACTTAGTAATAATTTTTCACAAAAACAACAGAAAATCTGCATAACACATGGCAGGTCAATGCACCAATACGCTCATCCAACAACGCGGCGGGACTTAAGCGTTTTCCTAGTGTAATCATGAAAAAAACATTTCAAAATAACCTGGAAATGGGTGATTACTGACTGCAATCTATAATAATATAAGACTAATAATGTATAACATTTAAAAAAACTCACACAACCGCAAATTTATTAAAAAGGTGACAAGGACGATTTTGCAATCCCTTCGGCGAAAGAATATATCAAAACAAACATTTCACAGAACTACCGTGGTGTATTTGTGATGGCAAGGAAGGCCCATTAATTTCCACAGAATATAAAACGATTTTGACTAAGAAAGGTTTTGTTACACTTATAAAATCGTTTGGAGATAGGCAGGACGATGTGGCTATTAAAATTCTTAAATACCGAAAATGTACAGTTGACAGTTTCCCATACAAATTTCACCAAAAATGTAGAACTGTTTATACAGACTCACGCAAACGTGAAAGAGCAAGAAAAACATTTATCTGAAGAAGGCACTACGTACAATGTACCAACTGAGTCTAAACGCGACCTTCCCCCCTTAATAAACAATCAAGTTACGTTAATGTCATCATACTGCCTCGGCAAACAACTCACCATCTCACGCTCTAAAACTGTTTATCTATACTTTCACACCCCTTATAAGATCCCTACTGCCAGTCCCCTTGTTCGTCTTGACTCTGATACTTCCCCCGCCTCACACAGTCAAAGTCCTAGGCCCTTTCACTAACTGATAATCTAGACTGGTCCATCCATGTAAACCACGTTGCCAGCAAAATATTATCTGGCTGCTACTCAATCAGAAAGCTCAAACAAATAGTTCACCCCCACATCCTATTGCTAGTTTACTTTGCACACATTCACTCTCACTTTTCATATGGCCTGCTATTTTGGGGAGCTTCCCCCCATGCGAACAGAATATTCATTCTCCAAAGAGAGCGGTTCGTATCATAGCTGGTGTCTCCAGAAGACACTATGTAGAGAACTTTCAAGGAACTTGGTATTCTTACCTAGCAGTACCTATCCAATCAGCCGCATTATTCGTTCGCACCAACCGTAACCTCTTCCATCTAAATGCTTCTGTGCACCCCATAAAACTAGAGCCAACCCTTTCACTACACAGGCCCCTCCCACAATCTGCCCCTCTTTTCACAACCCCCCCGAAAATCTATCTTCCACCCTCTACAAAAAACTCCCTGACCACCAAAAAACCCTCCCACCCCTGCTCCTTTAAACATAAGTTGAAATCATATCTTACAGCAAAATTTTTACCCCCATCAATGACTACCTCTCCATGTAAATTTTTGCAGCTAATTCATTTTTTCATTATAATATTTTAAAAATTACTAGAGTATAACCACAAACAAGCCTGAATTTAAATTTTCAAATGTTCCCTTGGCCAAAATGAGTAACAAAACTTCTAAAATACAATATATATGTGCTTACCGCTTCCTTGGAATTGCAGGTTATAAAACATTCGCTGAAACATCCCCATTGCGTTTTTCTGTGCCATCGCAATTCTCATCACAATATCACATAAATTTGTTTTTATATCCAACTTTTCTTTATTCTATATAAATTCTTAATCAGTAGGGCATTCTTTTTTTTGCATCTACTTTACTTTAACAAAAACACTAATCAATAAAATCATCACACTATATATATATATATATAAAAATTATATCATTATATACTAAGCACATTCTGTTATTAAAGGTATTTAAAAACTGACAACAAAAACAACCATGTATCATGTTTTAGGTTGGACTGGTAGAAGTTTTCTAAGTTGTTTGGGTGGGACCAAAAAAGTAGGACTCCCGAAATTTACTGTATTGTCATTGTTAAATAAACAGTCAACAAAAAATGTAATCCGTCTTTTTTAAAAACTATAATCCCCCTGACTAGAAAACGTAAAAAGAAATAATATAATATGGTGTCTTAAAAAGGGGATTTAAGTTTATTTCAAGTTTATTCGTAGAGCGCGTTTAAAAAAATGTTTTTAAAAAAGTGAGGTTAGGCGGGGCCGACCACATTTTTAAAAAAAATAAAAAAACGTAATATTCATTCCGCGCTACCCAAACTAGGCCTACCTTTTAAATTTTAAAAAGAATAATAATGGAACTTTTCGTGTTCCCCCGGGTTTTGAAAATTTAAAAGATAATCCACTGTAGAATGAAGCTTGGGGCAAGATTTTTGATACCTACATCTCTGCCACAGGTTTGGATAAAAACCCAGACCCTCAAAAAAATAGCTATTTTTGAAAAATTTAATTTGGACCCGACGCTCACCCTTTTAAAAATTTCTTTTTTTAAACCCCAGAAGAAAGAAGAAGTACGAGGTGGTACGAGGAAATTTGAAAAACACTGTTTCCCCCGGGTGAAATAATAAGGGAAACTTTTTAATTTTTTCAATGTAAACAAAAAGGGGCAGCCGTTTGATAGTTTCAGGAAAACCCGTACCAAATAAAGGCACTTTTGGATTTCGAGATCATTGTAAAACCCTCTCCGAGCTAAAATCGTGTTTTGGGATCCGGGGATTTCTCGCTACAAAAAAAATTTACTCCGAGAAGGTGCCCTACCCTTGGACAAACCCCACCACTATTTCCCGGGGCGGCTGAGGATCAAAAAAAAACCAGCACTCCGAGACCCACAGGTAGGCCTAGTTTCATGGAAATAAACTTTGTAAACAAAGCGAAATCGCAACCCCTAAGAAAAAATCAGCCAGTACTAGCAAACCAAAAACTGAAAAATATCAGTGAACCGACCCAACTAAAACGGGACAAAAAGCTTTTGCTTTCGAGTTGCGGTAATAAACTCTCCCAAAGGGGTTTGTCCTGCTTTTGAAAAGATGTTATTTGTCAAAAAAATAATCTTTAAGTTCAATGTTTTTTAACAAAAAAACCTAACCCTAAACAGGTTAAAAAATGCACTTAAAGAAAATGATAGTAGTTCATTACTAGAACAGTCTGTATCACAATTTGAGAAGGATGTGTGGTTACTAATTTAAAACTGTGTGATAAAAATAAAATTTTCAAGCTAGATAAGGGCCAGGTAAAGTCCCTCCGGAAAAATTTTTTGACAGCCTAGGCCTATTTTCTAAAAACAAGGTAAAAAGATAAAAACAAAATATTGGGTCACCTTCGGGAATCATAGAATAAAAGCCAGAGGTATAGAAAGGTTAGCTTGTCCCAGGTAGCAATAAAACCTATAAAAATTGATTTTATTGTTGTGACATAAGTCAAACCCTTGCTAGGCGTGAACCAGAAACTGAACTTATTAAAAAAAGGGACAAGGTTAAGTACTAAAAACCTTGGACAGGGGTTCAGACTAAAGAGGGTTTGTTTCAATACTGGTTTTTTGAAGGATTAGGGAAAACCCCAGGTGAGCATAAGGTTTTTAAAACGATAAGGTAGATCCTGTTTTTCATGCCCCAAAAGGTCCCATTTCAGCCCCCAACCCCAAAACTGAAAAAAACCTTTAAACACTTTTAAAAAAAAAGGAGTCGTATCCAAGTAGACATCCTACTGACGGGGGTCAGTAGTCTCGTTATAGTGGAGAAAAAAGATGGACGTCTACTCTCTGTCTTGTCCTAGAGATTTAAATTGGCATTAAGCGGGAACTTTTGAAATTCCGACTGCCGAAGATTCGCGATTCGTATGAACGGGAAAAAAATGTTCACAATACTGGACATGAAGGACGGTTTTTTTCATATACAATTTAAACAATTTAGTGCTGACTACGTACTTTTTTAGACCCCTTTTGGTAGTATCGCTTTGAAAACTTCCCCTTTGGTGTCAGCTCGGCACCAAAAATTCCAAAAAAAAGGTAAAGAAAAAATTTGGTGATATTCAGGGAGTGTGGTTTTGTTTGAGACCTTAATAATTGCAGGCACAACTGTAGAGGAACTGATCAGTACTTCTTGCAGTGCTAGAGAGAGCCCAAACCGTATGGGGTGAAGTTCAACAAGGAGAAGGGTGAATACGAGTGGACTCTGTCAAATACGTAGGGCATCTGTAACATCGGAAAGGGCTCAAACCGACAAGGGCAGAATTCGAGCAATGGTTGAGATCCTCGCCCCAAAAAGTAAGGAAGATTTACGAGATTTTAGGCATGGGTCACTATTAGCCGTTTGTACCCAAAAATTTCAATACCACTGCCCCCTTAGGGAAATTTTTAAAAAAGTGTTGATTGGGAAAAGGGGGAGCCTCAAAAGAAAAAGTATGGGTTTTTTAAAAAGAAACCCCGTGCAAGCACCTGTTTTTGCAATATTATGATCAAACCAAAAACCCTAGTTTTTTAAACCCTGCCTCGAAAGACGGGTTAGGGCTGCTTGATGCAAGATTCTCTTCCAAGCCTTGCATCTCGCAGTCTCACTGCAAACAGGAAAAATGCTCAGATTGAAAAAGGGAAAAGCTTGGAATAGTTTAGGTGTACAAAAATTTTACCAAATACTTTTTCATAAAACGTTAATGTACATACGATCATAAAAAACTTGTCTTATCGGAAAAAGGAGCTAAAACTAGTGTCTTTAGGCTTCAGCGAATGCTGCTTAAATTTTTAAGATTATTTAAAAGTTTTTTGTCCCCCGGCAAAGAGTTTTTTCTTGGCTGATAAACTATCAAAGGGCCTTCTAATGGACCCGGTTGGGGATCCGAAAATTAACGTCATTGTACAAACAGTAAAAAACATTAGCCTTAGTCCTGCAAAAAGGGGGGAAAATCAAAAAAACAACTTTAGCTGACCAGTCCTTCAGGAAAATTCACTCCACAAGAAGGTGGCCCAAACAGTTTCCGAGGTGAACCAGGTGTAAAAGCCTTATGGAAACTGCGGAAACAGATTCTGTGCCGGAAGGTTTAGTGTTTGTAGGAAATAAACTATGTACCCCAAAAATGCGTTTAGAAAATGTTAAATTCAAATTCATGAGGGGCCCTCAGGGCTGGGGAAATGTAAGGCAGAGCACGAGGAATTCTTTTTTGGCCGGCATGACCCCGCAAAACGAGACAAGTGCCAAGTGCGGATCGTGAGAAGTTTCAGAGAAACAACCCCAAAAAAAACCATTTCTTCCTCATAAATTCCTGATCGCCCTGGGAAAGATTTTCTGCCGTTTTCCCAGAGTATAGTGGAGTGACAACCTGGGGATATTTATTACTTTAAAATTCAAATTTTAGAAAACATTAAATGCGAAGGCAAACGCTAAAATGTTTATCCAAAATATGAAAAAGGTGTTCTCACATAATGGGATCCCAGAGTGCTAGTTTCCGACAATATGCCATTCATGAGCTACGAATACAAACAATTTGAAGAGAGGGAATTTCCCCAAAAAATCACATCAAGCCCCCCATATCCCAATCTAATGGGATGGCAGAGAGTGCATTAAGATTGGAAAAATGCTCCCTAAAGCCATGCAGAAGGGGCAATATCATACAGCTCTTTTTTAATACGATCACTCCAGTTTAAGGCATAAACGTTCCAGCACAATTGCAAAAGAGCAGAAATCTTTGCACAAAGTGCCGATATCCAAGTCTCTATTAAACCTAGAGAGAAACACAGGTTCGGACGCCCTTCGTCTAAAACAATGTCGTCAGAAGAAGTTTTATGATAGATCGGCTCGTCCTCTACCAGAACTAAAGATAGGAGAGAGTTGCAGAATAAGACGTGGAGATACATGGGAGAAAGCCATCGTAAAGGGAATACATGAATCGCCTAGGTCGTACATCGTTACTACGGCAACAACGCAGATTTCCGTAGGAAACCGAAGAGATTTGCACCAGTCTGTAAACCCTCCTCCCATAGTAACACAGCCACTTCCGGAAGAGTTGTCCCAAGAACCAAATCACCTTCCAGAACCAGTGATTCCGATTGATCCTTTAGTTTTAGAACCTCCTTTGTCTCAAACGATAACTAGGCCAACTCGAAAGAAACAACTGCCTCGTTATCTGTTAGACTATCAGCGCTAAGCAACTTTTGATTATGATTTATGACTTATAAATAGTTTGTAATTTAAGTAAGCAATTCTATCTTTGTAACCCTATCTTTAGAATTGTAAAAACAAATAATTGTACTTCTCATTATGTTGTTGAATAGTAATGTTTCAGTTTAGAAAAGGGGATGTTATATAAAGGTATTTGAAAACTGACAACAACAACAACTACATGTATCATGTTGTTAGGTTGGTACTAGGTAGAAGATTTCTAAGTTGTTTGGTGGGACCTAAAAAGTAGGACTCCCGCACTTTACTGTATTGTCATTGTATCAATAAACAGTCAACTAAAAATGTAATCCGTCGTTATTTGTAAACTATTAATCCATCCTGACTAGAAAACGTAATAAGAATATATAATACATTCTACTGTACATCATTGCTGTTTTCTGTGCCATTAGCAATTCTTATCACAATATCATATCAATTATTGCTTTATATCCAATTTTTCTTAATTCTATATGAATTCTTAATCTAGTAGGGCATGCTATTGTTTTGCATCTACTCTACTTTAACATAAACACTGTGTTTATCATTATTAATCAATTAATGAATCATCATATTTATCAATATTATCAATCATCATACATATCAATATCAATATCCATATCAATTATCAATTATGCTTTATATCCAACTATTCTTTCTTCTAACACTGTGTATATCATTATAATTACTATCACTTTTATTATTAATTATTAATTATAGACTATTCACTTTCTCTGCAAAGAGTTATACTTGTACACTGTACTAGTCTAAGTGAATAAAAATATCTATCTATCTATCTATCTTAAATTTGATTGGAATATCAACTGTTTAATTTGTGGCGAGATAGAAGATAAATTTAAACGAGGGCGTTTGTTTTCACTTGTCGACATGAATCCTGTTCGAGTCAGAGAGTCTGTTTTGCAAGCCCCGTTAACTAGATGTGATCAAAATATAAGCAAACGAATTTCATTTGAAAGCGATCTCTTTGCTGTAAAAGAGAGGTATCATCGAGACTGTTATCAAAAATACACAAGCACAAGAAACATCGAATCCGCAAAAAAAGATCAAACCAATTAACAAAACATGACCAAACCGCAGACTTTATTTGGGATTCTTGCAAAGACTCGATTGAAAACGGAAAAATAATACAGCTCCCTAAAGTTTAGGAAATGTACATTCAATTTTTAAATGAAGCTGGAGTTGACACTGAGATATCAAATGCATTCCGTCCTTGTGCCATTAAAATAAAAATTTCAGAAAAGTATTCAAACCGTGTTGTGTTTCATTCTCAGTCAGGACCATTTATCCGGAATCATGAGGGACCTTGTGTAATGTAGAACAAAGTTCTTGTGCACTGATTCCGATAAATGCCCCTGCTATCGAAATGGACTGGATTGTACAGATATTTGCCGATGTAATCGAGACTGTTACAACGTGTTTAATTTTCAAGACAAATCTTATATCACTAATGATGACCAAAACTAAGGAAAAGCGGTCATGAAATGGATTCTACGAAATCATCCAAAAATAAGTTAATGTTCATACAATTTTCTTTTTTCCTAGGTCTATTACATTCGGGCAGTGTTACAACGGCGTTAACCTAAACTGACGTGATTTCGCGAGTGTTCGTACGACTTTGCACTAAAGAAACCATAAATCATTGAACTTTTTTATTTTTTATTTATTATTTATTTATCTTTAACAACAGGTATCAAAACCCACAAATGTTAGGTGTAACTAAAACTAAACAATTCAAAAATATACAATTCAAAAACAATACAAATACGTTACCTATACAAATCATTAAATATAATATGAACAAGTACTAAAAAAATTAAAATTTTACAACAACTACAAACAAGAAAAATTGCCCATTATAAGCCCTTTAGCCTCTTTAGCCTTTTTAGTCTTAAAAAGGCTATTAATAATTAAATGAATTGTTAAGAGAGTGTATAAATTTGTATGTAGTCATGTGATGCTGATTTTCTATCTAAAGACCGAGTACAGCGCATATTTTGTGATTTATTTTGTATGGTTCTATTTTATTTTGAACATGTTCTATGACATTCTAACTAATGTCTAATGTAAAAGGGATGTTTTTGTAGGAGTTTTAAAAGATATGTTACTAGTTGGCGTTGTATATAATGTTTCAAATTCAAATTTAGCTATGTTTATATTTTGGCGGGAGAAAGTGGACAATAAAGCATAAGCGGCTTCGAGCGTACAATCAATGTTTTTAAATGTACGTTTTTCAAGGCTTCAATTTTTTTTATCGAAGCAGACACATAGATGATTCTATTGCTGGATAACTTTTAGATAATTCTACATATTTCGTCTGAAGAACGAGATTGAAATATTGCGAAACGGTTTAAAAATGCATTTCGGGGTCTATTTATGTGTAAAACAGTCTATATAAAATTAAAATTGTTGGTCTATGCCTTTTATTACGTTTATGGATATTAAAAGTAGTGTTAAAAACAAGGTTATGTGCAGTTTTGTCCAGACGATCAGCTTCCAGCTATTCCTAAATGATGTTACAAAACTTCCCCTTTTTTGAAAAGTTACCCGTTTGCCATTTTTTAAAACCCTTTTCCGCTTAAGTGATTTCGGGTAATTTTACACAGCAGTTTAATCAGGGTATTGAGAACTTTTCGTTAAATTTTCAGCTTGTTATACGGTGTGTGCACCTTGCATCTTTATTTGAAGAGCTAGAGCAAATTCGTTACAGGCCTACTAGTATTGACAAAAACTCTAGGCCAAGGGAAGACCTAGATCAACCAAATAGGTAGTAAAAACCTATGGCTGAGGCCCTAGGGCTGCATGAGGGACTTAATTTCGAGCAGAAAGTCAAAAATTACTTCCACAGGCTAACAGTACACTCGGTAGGCCTATCACAATCGCAGGGCATGACATGACATGACAGTTCCCCTCGAACTGTAGGCCCCAGTATGCCCCAGTCTAGCTAGGCGTAGGCCGCGGCCAGGCTTACATTTTATTGAACGATTAGTCAGTCTTTCAAACTGTGATTGCATCAATTTTATAGTGACACTGACATAGATAAAACAATTTAATATACTTCCATCGACTTTCACGTCATATGGAGGCAAGTTGACAGATGTCTGCCTCACAACTTTGGCAGTTCGTATGCTGTTTATTTTGCCCGACTTAATTTCCGTCACGTCGCATGACCTGCTTTGGCCAGTTCCAATCCTTTTTTAAAACATTTAGGTGCATTGTAGAACGCACGCACACTTTTAAATACGTATTTTTATGATTATATTGGGACGCTATCGGACATACTGCATAATGGTAAAGGCCTAGTGAGAAGTTGTTATTCACCAATATGGTTCGGGCAGCTGCCGCTTGTGCGCGCTGACTGTAAATTCACTAGCGCCATCATAGTGCGGCGGTCGAAGGCTAAAAAGACGCATATTTCAGCTTTGACCCATACAGGCGGTACTACCGCGCGAAACCAAAATAAAACCGTCGGCTACTTCATCACCCACTAAAAAATGACGTTGTGGTCTCGAAATGCGTGTACGTCATAGATTTACGACGCCATCTTGGATGTGCGGCGTCGATCGCATTTTGCGTTATAAATCATGTTGTAAATTCTGTAACTTTTTTATTTAAAAAATCAAATTAAGCGCGTTTTATTCACAAGAAATGGGCGTTCATTATGCTTAAATTTTATTTTGAATTGCAACAATAAGTCAAGGTGAAAAATCAACAAAGGCGGGGAAAATTAACATTTTCAGAATTACACTAAAATGTTCTATATTTTTTTACGGTTAAACCATCAACATTTTCTTAAGACACGGGGATAGATTTTAATTGCGGAATACATTTGTGAACACGTCCGTATTTTTCATTTTGCTTAAATGCACATACTTTGGTCGCTTTGGTGGTAAACGTGATGAAAAGCGTAGCGTGCGGCAAGCTGCAATAATGGTCGAATCCTTATTGTTGGATGCATTGTTATACAGATCCTGGCCAAAATAGACGTGGAATCTTGACCAGGTCGAGTTTTCTCTTCCTATCCTGTAAGTGTATAATTTAGTGTATAATAATTAGTGTATGTATATAAAAATAATCTTGGGTAGACATTTGTAATTTTGGGCTAAATATTTTTACGACGCCATCTTGTTTTAGGCATATGCATATAGTACACGCTTTTGATTTTCATTTGTTTTCTATTATAATTATGACAGTTTTAACAATTCTGACATGTTATTTGGATTTTTCATAAAATTTTCTATTTATTAACACTAATTTTGTCATCCTGGGACCATAAGAGATTATTTATAGGAAATTACATTTTATTAGTCCTTCAGCCAAGTACAATATTTAAGTGTGTTTGATGACGGACGAATAAATGTTCGCACATTCATAAAGAATGTTATTGGAAAATTATTTGTACATAGAGTTGTCTTAGGTTTGTCCCATGACACTAATGGTAGCCATTTTACAAGATGGCCGCCAAATATATGTACTATCTAGGTGCCCGTTAGTGCGCCGCATCCGAAAGAAACGTGTGCTTACACACTCACACATTAGAAAAGCAATCGGATTGGGGGGTTTTGGGGAGGTGTCACCCCAGTCTTCATGATTAGGTTATGAACCCAAAAAAAGCCATAGTCGAGAAAGTGGGTACCGAAACACAATGCCAATTTAAATTGGGTACGTTTAATTAATCCTTTTTTTTTTAAATTGGGAAACACGCTTTTACTACTTATTTGTTTTTAATGTTTTTGTCAGTTTTCAAGGGCCCAGCCAATTCTGCCCAAAAACGAGTGAGCGATTACGGCTGTGTAGTTGTTTGAAAGAAATTGTTTTTTTGTTTAAAATAGCTGAAAGCTTGAAAAAAAGGGTTTTAAAAATATAAGCTTTCAAGTAACAATAGAAACTTGATAAAATCTCCTACAATGAAACAAAAAGCAAGTATTAGGGTTTTGACGGATTTTTACATTCATTTTTTTATGGTATTATTTTAGCAATTAAACAAATTTAAAAAAAAATAATTTTTATTTTCTATTTTAACAAAAAAAAAAAAATTTGCAATGGAATTTGGGAAAAAATTTAAAAAGATCCCCCGCATAAAAAAAACCTTGAAAATAAAAAAGCCAAACCTTACACCTAAAATAATGAGATCAAAAAAGGGGGGCCCAAGCCGGTATTTTTTCTAATTTTGAGTACCCAAATTTCATAAACGACACTGCCCAAAAAAAAACCCCTTTAAACTTGGCAAAATATAATTTGCAACTAGGAAAGAGTCTTCACGAGCCGATGTATTTCACGTTTGTAAAAAAACTCCTTTTAATTTGTACAACGTTTGGGGAAAAAATTTTAAAAGACTTTTAGCGAATTCAAAAGCAAAAAAAACACCCCACTTTTTCGTCGCCAGAAATTATTTTTCAGTAGATTTTTCACTTTTTTAGTTAAGTTTAAATTTACTTTTGGTGCTTTTTTTGTACTACATCCATTGCATTAAAATTTGGCAATCTTTGCTGTAAAGCGCCCTAAAACTTACTAATATAGGGTCCCAAATTTGGAGGAGCGAAGCGAAAAACTTCAATTTCATGACCCCCAAAAAAAAAATTAGCCGGGTTTTTTTTTTTGAGTTGTATTTTTGTTGTTTGTTCGCTCTCTCCCGGGAAAAACGGCATAGGGCGATTTTGATGAAAATTAAAGGGGCCCCTTCAAATCTCAAACTAACCTGCATTTTTTGGGTACACTGGGAAAAAAAATTTTTTCAGATTTTTGTACTTTTACGTTTTTTTTTTCCGTTTTTTTAGTCCGATATTTTGTGACTTTGGGCCGATTCCTAACTACCAAACGGGGGGGTAAAAAACGTTTATTTTTGCATGGACTTAAGGAATGGTGAGTATTGCTTTTGAAAGAAAAAGTTGAAAAATTTTTGCCAAAAAATCCTAGAAAAAAGGTTTTAATATATTTTTTAAAGGTTTATAAAAAACAATTAAACAAGAAACAATAGAAACTGAAAAACAATCACCTACAAGCTTCAAAAAGAACTTGCAAAGGTAAAGTGATCCAACGCAAACAAAAAAATTATTAAAAAAGCTCCCCTCAAAAGCGAAAAAAAAAAAAAGCGTTCGCGAAGGGCCTATTCCCCATCCATTGCTACAGAACAAGAGACAGGATGGTTCAAAAAGACGACCCTTTTCAGGTCAGGTTTTTTTGTTCGTGTTTCTTCTTTGCTAAAAAAACTAGCAGGTATTAAAAAAAAAACAAACAATGATTGGGGGAATAAGAGAGGGAAAATTGAACTTTTTTATTTACCTCAAAAAAAAGTTAATTTAAAATGGTCTTTTGAAAACAAGCCAATTCTTGGCAATTTAAGCCTTTTTCCCAAATTTTCACTTTTAAAATGGATACTGGGAAGCTTCGAGGCTTCGCAAACCCCTTTTCTTTAGTGTGTTGAGGTGGAGCTTTTTTAAAAGTTTTTAGTTTGCGTGGGGATCACTACCTTGAAGTTCTTTTTTTAATGCATTGTAGGTGATTGTTTCAGGTTTTTATTTTTTTTTTGTTTTTTATTTAAACCTTTAAAAACTATATTTTATTAAAACCTTTTTTCTTGGATTTGGGTTAAAATTTTTTTAAATTTTTTCTTTCAAGAAAAAAAATACATCACCCTTTTCCCTTTAAAGTCCATACAAAAATATGAACTTGGGAGCCCACCTGTTTGGTAGGAAAAAAGGCCCCAAAAGTTACGAAAATATCGCACTTAAAATCGAAAAAAAAAATCGTTTAAAAAAATACGAATTTTGGGGGGAAAAATTTCTTCGATTGTACCAAAAAAAAAATGGCAGGGCTAAAATTCAGAGATTTGAAGGTCCCCTCCAATTTTCATCAAGATTTTGATAGCCGTTTTTCCCCAGAGAGCAAAAAAAAAAAAAATATTAAAAAAAAAAAAAAAAACTAAAAAAAAAAAAAACAATTAAAAAAAGGAAACTAAATATTTTTTAGGGGGTTATGAAATTGAAGTCTTCTTTTCGCCATCCAAAAATGTCAGTATTTTTTTTATTTTAAAATTCGCAATTCAATTTTGAAATTTTTTCCCGGAGCGTTGTAAAAAAATTTAAGTGATAATTTTGACCGGCAGAAGATGGAATGAATACACAGGGCATACAATTGGGAAATTTTTTTTAAAAAAAAAAGGCTATCTCAAATTTACCATGGGTAACAAAGCAGGATATTAAAAGGGAAAAAAAACGTCCTTACCACAAATATCTAACCTCGCCATAAGGGACCAGTTGGCATAACCAATTTAAATTTTGTGATTTTCATTTTGGCATCTCAAGCAAAATAAAAAAAATTTACAATGAGATGGTTTTTTTTAAAAAACTATTCAAAAGCGTTTTTCCATCACCACATAAAACAAGAAAAATTGTCATTACAAAATCAAAACCAAACATTTAATTTTTTCAAAAAAAAGGGGTTCCACAGCGCCAATTTCATAGGTACATCAAAAAAACCCCCGATTCTAAAATATGCCCCCAAGGTTTTAAATTTCAAGATCCCGTTAAAAAAGATACGTTTTGAAAAAAAAATATTTGCCGGTCACTTCTAAAATGGGGCCCCCATTTGTCACTGCGTTTTTTTTGTAATATCGTAAATGGAAAATGTTTTTTTCCCAAAGATCGACGAGAAAATTTTTATGTTTTTCCCGATTTGACTTTCTATAAAATTCTTATAGGCCTACAAAATATGGGGGGCCCCCTCTTGTAAAAAAAGGCTACCATTAGTGTCATGGGACAAACCTAAAGACAACTCATGTAAAAAAAAAATTTTCCAATAAAAATTTTTTTAGAATATGCGAACTTTTTTTTCCCCTTAAAAAAAAATCTCAAAATAGTCCCCGGATGAAAAAAAATTTTTATCAAAGAAATTTTTTGAAAAAAAACCAAAAAAAAATCTCAGGTTTTTTTAAAAAAAGTCGTAATTAATAAAAACAAATGAAAATCAAAAAACGGGACATATGCATATGCCCCAAAAAAGATGGCGTCGGGAAAAAATTTTGCCCAAAATTTTCAATGTCTACCCCAAGATTTTTTTTTATCCTTTAAGGTAACATAAAGGAAGGAAAAAAAAACTCGACCGGTCAAAATTTTCCCCTCTATTTTGGCCCAGGATCGTTAAAAAAGCATCCAACAAAAAGGGTTTTGACCATTATTGCAGCTTGCCGCACGCTACGCTTTTCATCACGTTTACCACCAAAGCGACCAAAGTATTTGCATTTAAGCAAAATGAAAAATACAGACGTGTTCACAAATGTATTCCGCAATTAAAATCTATCCCCGTGTCTTAAGAAAATGTTGATGGTTTAACCGTAAAAAAAATATAGAACATTTTAGTGTAATTCCGAAAATGTTAATTTTCCCCGCCATTGTTGATTTTTCACCTTGAATTATTGTTGCAATTCGAAATAAAATTTAAGCATAATGAACGCCCATTTCTTGTGAATACAACGCGCTAAATTTGATTTTTTAAATCCGAAAATTCCAGAATTTACAACATGATTTATAACGCAAAGTGCGATCGACGCCGCGCATCCAAGATGGCGTCGTAAATATATGACGTACACGCATTTCGAGACCACAACGTCATTTTTCTAGTGGCTGATGAAGTAGCCGACGATTTTATTTTGGTTTCGCGCGGTAGTACCGCCTGTATGGGTCATAGTTAGCGATAGTTCTTCTTGGTGACTTTAATCTGGACATCTCATGGGGGAACTCTGCTCCAATTCCAGGGAAAAAACCTGCTGACGAATTTATCTCCTCCTTTAACTGCCTGTTCCTCAGTCAACTAGTCACTGAAGCTACTCGGGTGACCCCCTCTACCCGTGCCACTCTAGACTTGGTTCTATGCGACCGCCCTGAACTAGTTAAGGAGGTTGTAGTCATGCCTGGTGTCAGTGACCACCTGGCCGTCAGGACGAACCTCTCTCTTAATCAACCCAAACCAAAACATGTAAATAAGACTGTATATAACTACACTCGGGCTAACTGGCCCCTTCTAAATACACTGTTTCTGAGCAAACTCCCAACTATGTACACTGGCGACATAAATACTGCATGGTCTAACTGGAAATCGCTATTCTTGGAATGCGTTGAGCTAGCGATACCAAAGGCAACCATCAAAGGCAAGCGAAGAGAGCCGTGGATCACCAAGGAAGTACTCAAATGTATTCGAAAAAGAAATCGTATGTTTAGAGCTACTAAAAATAGCCAAGATCCAAAAGTTAAGGAAAAATACAATATTTACAGAAACCGGGTCAAAACTCTAATCCGTGACGCTCACCAAAAATACATCTGGGGTCTTGGTGGTAATAGCAAAAACCTCTGGAAATATGTACATTCAAAGCAAGGCAGTTCAGCGCCAGCTAACTTCACTGATAATGGGCAGAAACTTACAAATCCAGAAACAATAGCTAATGCTTTCAACACCAAATTCAAAAAATCGTTCAACGCAGAAGCTCAACCCTAGCATGTTTATTCCACCCAAATAGGCACACATCGGGATCCATAATCTCTACTTACTACCGCCGAAGTCACAGCAAGTCTAAAAAATTCAAAACCAAACTCAGCGCATGGCCCAGATGGTATACCATCGCGCATTCTCTTTGAATGTGCTAGCGCTCTGGCTCCATCACTGGGTGGATTGTTCAATCACTCATCCGCATGTGGAGCTGTAGCGGATGAATGGAAAACTGCTCACGTCGTCCCAATCTTCAAGAAGGGTGACAAGTCGAACCTGGACAATTACAGGCCAATTTCACTAACAAGCGCTGTCTGCAAGGTGATGGAAAGGCTCGTGTCCGCAGCTCTCCTGGATCACTTCACATTCAACAATCTCATTGGTGATAGTCAGCATGGGTTTTTGCCAAAAAGGTCATGTGTCACTATGCTAATCGACGTCATCGATGACTGGCAGTTCGCCATGGATAGTGGGAAAGTGAAACAAGTTGATGTTATAACCTTGGATTGGGCCCTGGCTTTTGACCGTGTCCCACATGACAGGCTTTTGGACAAGCTCAAGAAATACAAAGTTGATGGTTGTGTGCTTTCATGGATACGTTCCTTCTTAAAAGGTCGTACTCAGTGTGTCTTATTTGATGGCGCAAAATCAAGCTCTGCCAAAGTTACGTCTGGGGTCCCACAGGGTTCAGTCCTGGGTCCACTGTTGTTTACAAATCTACATGCTCGACTTACCATCTGTAATTAGCCCTTTCACAAAAATTGCCCAGTATGCGGATGACTCCACTCTGTATAAATCTGTAAATAACGAACATGACTCATCTCAACTGCAGCAGGATTTAGACAACATTCAATTGTGGTGCGAATGTAACCAAATGCAACTCAATCCCAGTAAGTGTGAAACTATTAAGAATCAGTAGGTCCAATTCTCCTGTGAATTGTTTGTACACCCTGAAGGATATCACAATTCCTATAAAAACTTCCACCAGGCTTTAGGTGTAAATATAAGTAGCGACCTTAAGTGGAACATGCATTGCAATGTAATCCGAAACAGGGTGGTTAAACTCACTGGCTTTATTTATAGAAATTTGCACGGTTGCAAGAAGCAAGTACTTCGCACTGCTTATCTCACACTCGTTCGCCCTATTATTACATATGGCCTTCCAGCATGGCACCCTACAACTGCTGCCAATATAGCCAAACTGGAAGTTTAAAAAATCGAGTGAGTAAAATCTTACCGAAAGGGTGAACGAAGTGCTACAGTAAAAAGACAACAGTGAACCTCCATTTGGGAATTGTATTTAAAACAAATAGATGATTGACATAAAAAAATGTTTAAAAATTTGTCCAACAGCCCTTTAAAGCGATACAGTTGCGCTATAGGAGTCCCCCCCCAAAAAAAACGAGGGTGTAACCTTAGAGCATGAATTTGGTGAGGGAGTATGACGTCACCCGAGGCGGCCCAACACAAAAAACGCGGAAACCACGTGACTGAGGTCAAGGCCCCGGGGTTTTTTAATTTCAATGAATCTGCTGGAAAACGGTGCACATGGCTTTTTTAAAACGCAAATATTTGGCCATTCAAGGCATGCATACATTTACACTGTTTACAAGGATTTACAGTACATACAATAATAAATTTCCTATAAATTAAATATTAAGCCAAAGATCCCTACTTTTTAAGGGTTTAAAAAAGCCAAGGTATTTGCTTTTTGCTTTTTTTGGGGCCCAAATAACTCAAAAAAAGTAAAAATGAAAAATTGGGCTGGGCTGGGCCTTTAATATGTTTTGGATTTGGAAATTTTCAGTTCAGCTTACTTTCAATCTGTAAAGGTTTTTTAAGAATTATACCTTTTCGTTTTCAGACAGTCTTTTTAGAATTGTAAAGGCGTTTTTAGATTAAAATGCATTTTGAGATATTTGTTTAAAAAAAATTATATGTAGGCTTTTACGTCAATAATATATTATACACTTTAAGGGCTTAGGCCCCGTATTATTTCGGGTGTTGCAGTGGTTTCGTATTTCCACGTATCTAACGACACAATGAGAATCTTTAAAATTTTTTTTTTTTTCTACTCAGTAAAGAGCCAATGAACGGTGTTGATACTTTTCCAAAATTGCCCTTGTTTTTAAAAAAAAATTTGTTAACTTTTGGGGAATATTTAACTTTCCCTGTTTTCGCGTTTTTTTTTAGGCGAACCAAGCACTTTTGGAAAAAAGTACGCAACACACGGTAAATATACACCTCAACTAGCTTTCCCAAAAAATTGAGAATTTTTGAACAAGGGGTGCCCGCTGTACAATGGAAGTACGAAAGCATGTTTGGGCGCTTTTTTGGGTTTTTTTGACTCCAGAAAAGGGCGCAATAGCGATACAAGCTTTTCACCACTTTGAGTGACAGGTATGAATTTTTTTGAAAAGTTGTTTGATGGCTGCATGACTTTGCTCGTGAACTACTGAGGACCCCTTTTGAATCATATGCATAGATCTGCGTATAGAACTATGCTTGGCGTCAATTTTTATTGCACTTTTTACAGACAATTGTTCGATACCGGAGATCCCAAATATCAATTTTTTATTGTACAGGGACCCGTATGTTTTTGGGTTCGATCCCCAGTCGGGGCCAAATTTTTTTTATATTTAAACAGAATGAAACAATTTAATCATCCGCCCCGGGCGGGTTTTTTATTTGCATTTGAGTCTTTCAAAAAATTTTCGCACGTGAATTGAAGTAAGATAATTTTAGTGTATCCCCTTTTGAAAGGTGGAGTATAATATGAAGTTAGGGGAAGGGGGGTGGGGGGGGGGGGGGGGAGGGTTTATGGCAAAAAGTCCATTTTTTTGGGGCGAACAAAAAATCTCAATAGGAGAAAAAAAGGGTTGAAGCACGCGGAAAACCACTTTCCCTGATGTAATAAACATAAACTAAAAAAAGTTTTTATTCGACTTTATTTTCAATTTTAATTAAAATGAATTTATTATGTTTTTTAAAAAGGGTTTCCACCCGGGGGTTTAACCAGGTGTCAAATTTTGATGAGATAAGTCGTAACAAAGTGGCTTTATTGTTGGCTATTGCTTTTAAATTAAATTTTGGTGATGAAATTTTATTTTTTTAAACCCGGACGGGGCCATTTTTATTGAAGGGGGGGGGGGGGGGGAGGAGGGTTTTTGGAAAACAAGTCCATTTTTTTGGGTACGAAAAAAAACATCTCTATAGGAGAAAAAAAGGGTTAAACACGGGGAAAAAAAAAACTTCCATGATGATAATAAACATAATCTAAATACAGGATTTTATTCGACTTTTTTTTGGCAATTTCAATTAAATTGTATATTATTTTGGTTTAAAACATTTTTACCCCCGGGGTTGAACCACGGCTGTAAATTTAAAATGAGATAAGTGTAACAAAGTGGGTTTTTTGTTGGCTAGCTTGAATATTTAAAATTTTTGGGAGAGAAATTAATTTTTTTTTTCAACCACGGACGGGACCCTTTTTTTGAAAATTAAAAAAATTAAAAATAAAAAAGGGGGGGAGGGGCATTGCCCCGACTCAGGGTTCGGGGTTCAATCCCCGGTGGAGGCACCTTTTTAATTTATGTTATGATAAGACTACCATCATAACAGCGTATAGTCGCCCAAATATAAAAATATCTGGGCATCAAGCAAAAAACAAAGCGCTTGATGTGAATTCGCCTTTTGGGTTTACTTGACCCCCGATGTTATGAAAAGTTCTCTTACTCTCTTAACTCTAATCTTTGGAAGGAAACAGGAATTTAATAGTTAGCCGAAAAAAATTTTAAAAAAACAATCTGTGTTCCAAAAATACAAACAATTAAAAAGTTTTCCCCATTTTTTTGGATAAGTTTTTGCCATTACACATTTTATTGAAGATTTTTTTAAAATTTCAAATCGCATACTGCTAATTTTTTTGTGCAACATGCAAACTGTAGGCGAGACAGCCACCGAGTCGAAAATTTCCAGTGTCAAGG